>NQII01000251.1:187767-262734 GCA_002778355.1 Clitarchus hookeri | reverse complement strand
GATATTCGCAGGTTGGAGCGCTAGGACTGGCGCTGCCTGACATTGCATCTGGGTACACTAGCTAGGGAATTCCGTCACCTGCCCCGTTCTTGCTGCGATGACCCGTAGTAACGAACCCTATGCAATTTACCCAACGAGGAGGGACTACGTAGGTCGATTGCCAAGTAACCCATCCCAGTCGGCCTCCAGCCTGTCCTCTTTTCGGGGACAGGCACAAGCTGCCCTCCGACTGTAAGGGCCTCGCTCCTCAGTCAATCCTAGCCATTTATTCGAGCCACCCCAGAAAACCGACGTGACACTGCATCCCTGCCAGCACCATATACCGAGCGACACCACCACCCAGAGCCCAGCAGCCCCAGGATCAGTCAGCTCAAGCCATCTCCGACTGGGGCCCGGAGATTTGCCTACAGAAGCCAATGGTGAGATACAGCAGAGCTCTACAGATGGTAAGCCAGCATTCACTGCCAACCATGCCACCTTAGAGGCCTGCATAGCTTTCCGCCGCCCGACCAAGTCTACTCTGTCCCAGAGATTTCGGAGAGTCTTAAAATACTCTGTAGCACTCAATATCAAACCCAGAGAATGGCCGAAACCAATCTGAACCTAACCAAGGAAGACGAAATATACACCACAATGGGAAAGGAAGATGTCCCAGTAATGGAAAAATGCAGTAGAATGGGGCAACACGTGATATATTGCGCTCATTATGAGAATCGATTTCATTACACCTGCATAGGTTTGGCCGACGAACCCAGATATACAAACTGGCTGGAATTTAGATGCGAAGAGTGCCGAACTCTGCAGAATGCCTATTGTGCATGGTCAACATGTACTGGAGGAGGTCTGGAGAGATTGCCCCCACTCAAAGAGAGACTGGGCGGTAAGCGGCTACCAGCTACGATTGTGTCCTGGTAAGACATTGGGGGCTTGGATAGTGATCCGGCCATACTACATGCTTGGTATCTGAGAGCGAGGGTCCTCAGAACCTTGTGGAAGGGTGCTTTCGGCCGTACTTGTGAATCATGTTGGGGCTTTGAATTTGGTTACCTTAAATGCATGGCTAGGACACCTGTGCTGAGAGGGTGTTATCCCTCTTCCCCATCGATTGGGTGGTCGAAGCGCAGGATGGCCGAATGACTAAGAGCGCTGCGATAAAATATAAAAGTACAGTGGCCGAGAGGCTACTGTATTTGCATCAAGTATATACCAGATTAGGAGTGAATACTGCCAGATGTATGATTTGTGCACAGACGTTTCAACACCTCTGCATCGGGTGGCCCGATGAGCCCAGGATTAGTTTACTGATGCGAAGTTTACCCACGAGATGAAAAATACTGGCCTAGTACCCCGGACCACACCACAATACAGCCTCGAGTACGAGTTCGGGTGGGCCCAGCTGCCGGATTTCGCAGGTAGACTGAGAGAAGACCCCATAGCATTCACACAAGAATACGAGAGTGAGTTAAAGGACAACGGAGTCCTCACCAAACAGTGGGTCACAAAGGCGATACGACATCTATTGGGAAAGGCGTTTAAATGGTCGAAGAGGTACAGATAATTTGTTACGGTCTAGTCCCAGTTCTGTTCCTGTCTTGCAGTGCAGTATTCCAGGCAGTGAGTACTAGCCCGGCTCATGTCGGAATTTCACAGCAGAGTATACTTCCCAAACAAGCCGGCTGGCTGTTGGGGAACGAAAGAGAAGGAAACGCGCCCGACCAATGAGCATCTGAACAAAAGGAAACAACCGCTGTCGGGAAACGCCAGCACCTATGTGTGAAGTGGACTATCACCACCGGAAACCGTAAGCCCTTGGACATCCAGACTTTGAGTCTAGAACCAAACCCGCCCGAAGCCCCAAGGATCGAAGTAGAGTTGAATAACCGAACTGCAACCGCCCTGCTGATTTAGCGGCCACTGGCAAATTTGTATGGAATAATCTCATCACCTAAACACAATTGAAGGAGCTTCCCCCTCCCCCTATCATAACCTGTAGTACCAGATATCACAGAGAAAGTGACCTTGGGGCAGTCATGGCTACAACAATATTGTATCATGGACTGTCCCCATAGACGATAAATATATTTTTGGAGATAAAAGGGAATAACGGTGAACTTATAATACAATCCCGAAACCATCACGCCTCCTTCTATCACATCAGCAGAAATTAACCACCAGTTGGAAAAACCAGAATTTTTTACAACTGCAGGAAATTCTAAATAAACATGCCACTGCTTTCGGCCATGGGAATGCTACGTCAAACATGCAATATTCAACGTGAGATATGGTTGAACGATGACAAGCCTGTATACTGCACCCAATACATGTGTGTGCACTCTAGAGAGAAACCCTGCAATTCAAGCATATGCCTTTCGGCCTTAAAAATGTGCCCACCACATTCCGGAGATTGATGTACGCCGAAGTATGGCCGGTTACATTGGCGAATTTTGCTTCACCTATTTAGACATCATTGTATATTTAGCCTCCTGGGAAGAACACAGTGTACATTTACAGAGAGTTCTCGATCTCTTGGAAATGCACAAACTTACCTGCAAGCTTTCCAAAAGCCATTTCAGCAACAGGAATGTCGATTACCTGGGGCACATGGCCTCTCCGGAGGGGAACTTCCTCCAAACAAGCTACATACGAGCAATAGAAGCGGCACCAAACAACATTAGCTGCACTGCTTCGGCCTATACAACTGTCTGAGGGAGTTCGTACAAGACATCACCCAGCTAAGTGCATCCCTTAACTCCTTGTTGGGGAAATATGAACACTAGCGATGGGGCCCTGTACACCAAGCCTCCTTCCAGAGTCTGAAAGACAGCTTCCGGAACATCCATCTTCTCCCCTGGCCGCAAGAATACAAGCCCCCTATTTTGTAAACCGATGCATGCCCAGCACCGAATAAAGATACCATATTAATGAACAGGAGTACCTCACAGTGATTTCGATGGTCCACAAGTATCGCTACCACCTGTCAACCAATGCAATGTCACCGCCAATTGTGTCCAAGGAGCGAAAGTAATAACATGTTGAAATGCAGGGCGCGTGCAGTGATAGTACGCGAGCAATGTTTGTGGCTTGGCGGGAGACTGATAGTACAATATGGCAAATTCATGTGTCGGCAATGTACAGCAGCAGCAGACACCACATGGCAGATGTAAAAAATGCAGCGCCGCTCGCTCATTCCACATCCCGCCAGCCGGCCTGGACTGCAGCCCCTTTCCCTCTGTTTCCATCTGTCCCTTACATACCACCACTCCTGCCTCCCCCCAACAAACGATACTAGTGCTACCAACTCATGCACCACAACGGAGTCATAATTTCCATGAGAAACTTCGTTCCACCAGCTGCGAGCATGTGGCTACATAGTAGCCTAAGTAAACACCAAACCACTACAGCCGTCCCAACCCTTGCGCATGGACCAACTAGTGTTACCACACCCTCGCGATTTCAGTCCAATCACCTACAGAGGACCCATCTGCATTCCTGAGTGACTGTACAGCACGCCTGCAAAGCTATGGGGAATGTTTGGAGGTGTGGCCTAGCTGTGTTGGAGAGCAACTCTCTGGAGAAACATGACCCTGGTAGCAATCTATCGATCACTTCAGTCTACGATCGGAGTTCCTCCATGCTTTCCAGTGCTGCTTTGGGAGCATTCACATCACTTCAAGTGCAAAGCAAACTGACATTAGAAGAGCAACAGCCAATGGAAAAACTCACATTTATCGCCAGAAAACTACATTTTGTCAGATATTCCCACCTGCACCTGCCCGAACACGAAGTGGTGGCAGAAACAGTGTGGCCAGAGTACTGTTCTGCAGTGGTACCACTGCTTAATAGTAGCCTTAATTAACTCATGAGCACCATGATAATCTTGGAGCGGAATTCGTGCTAGCAGTGCCGCGAATGGGAAACGAGTGCCAATAACGATAGAGCCGGGAGCAACGTCAAGAGTGTGTGAAGGGACAGGATGTAGTGCAAAACAATGCTAAAACCCTTTCTTCCGGTCAACAACCAGACAAAAATTCCAGCGCAGCAAACAGTGCAGCCAAAACTACCGCTGCAAGTGACTACGAAAAAAATTGTGCAGAAGACCGTACGCGAAACAAAATTGTAAAGTTTGATAAAAGCCAACCACTGCCAACTCTGTGCCGTTTTGTGATGGTCAGGAATACCATTGGCACTGTGCATACCCTAACAATCAGCACCTCAAACAAACAAACAACCATGCAAGCAGCAATTCTGAAATGGCAAGCAGGGCTAAATGAGTCGGATGTTCCAGACACCCCAGTCCCAGACAATATTACCAACTTGAAAACTGCAGCAAGCACTAACTAACCAGGTTAGTAGCAGACATTCACAGTTTTTCCACATTTTAGTGTTTATTAATGGTCATCATTGCCAAATATTAATACACACTGCTGCTTCACATAACACAATGCATCCCAGTTTTGTGCATCCTACATATATTACTCCAGCCACTCAAGTAAATCGTTTATCCATAAATCAGCACACCAGCACCACACTAGGTCACACCACAGTGGCAGTTCACATACTTGACCTAGAAACAATAACCACAGCAATTGTTAACATTTACATTAGGGAAGATGCCATCCTTGGTGAACAAAATACCATAGTTGAACCTGCAGCACAACTCATCCTTTTCAGCCCGAAGGAGCGACACACGGAATATAACTTTGACAAGCGACCAGCCGATACAGTACCAGCTGTTTCACTAGCGGACTTTAACAAGATACTGCCCAAACACCAGATGGCTTTACAGCGGCTTCTTGACGAGCGCCGAGACGTGTTTGCAGCACACGATGCCTTTCGTCGAATCACAGTAGCTGAGCATGCCATACCACTAGTGTAAGACACTCAGTCACACAGTTATTTACCGCTACCAGCAAAAACTATTAAACAGCAAATTCAAGAAATGTTTAACAACGGTGTTATTAAACTAACAAAATCACTTCAATTCTACCACAACACTAGCNGTTTTGGAATAAAGAAACACTGGGAAAACGAACTTCTAGCTCGTTAATATCAATACACCAAACCCAACTGGAAGGTAACAACTGATTTAATTTGTCAAGCTAGATCTTGTAAATTACCAAACATAATTATAATTAAATATTTTAGGCCTATGTACTGGTACTTTACACAACATGAAGCGATATGTTTGTACAGGTNCAAACATAATTATAATGAAATATTTTAGGCCTATGTACTGGTACTTTACACAACATGAAGCGATATGTTTGTACAGGTAATCGTGTACTGCTTGTGCTTTGTGTCGTACAGCCACGGCTTTACTTTTACGAGATCAATTAAGATTTCCGTCACTGAATTATCGCCTTCCATAATTAAAAGCAATGTCTACTGAAGTCAACATGGACACTATCAAAATACAAATATTAAACAGTCCTGCAACAAATATTTGTTTACAACATGTGATCGCGAGCGCGACATCTGATTGGTTGGAAATTTTCAGCAGTAGGCAGTCGAAGATAAAGATGGACCAGCTCTGACTGCTGACTGCACGTTGTGAATATGTGCATTTCAGATGAGCAACTCATCTCCGACTGCTGACTGTGCATTGTGAGTAAGGCCTAAGGGATCCGCCTGGTTGCAGCAATTTTGCGCATTGGAGCTCGGGAAGCGAAAGTACACCGAAGGTGACCGACTCACTCAGACCGTGTCTCGTTACCTCGATGCACAAGACTCTGAACTGAGGTGCAGTATTTTCGTCCACAATTCACCATAAAGTATTGAGGTGTGATGTATTACCATAAACTGGTTTAAAAGTTCTGTACAGATTCCTTCATGTTTAAAAATGGCAGTGAAAACATGAAGTTTTGGCCATTTTCACTCTGTGAAAAATACATCTTAGAAGTTCCTCAAGACATGCCACAACTTTAAAATGCTATTCGTAAGCAGGCACCTCTCTCACAAATGATGTGGTTTTCAAATAAACAGTTATTTGTTGAACAACTACATACGGTTTGGTGGCCTAGGCAGGTAGATCCCTTGTTTCATAATCACAATCTATGTTAACAATATTCCTTGTAAGGTTATTTCAACTGGAAACCAGTTGCGTGGATTAAGATGATGATTTACGCAAGTATTTTACATTGGTGGTATGTCATTTGAATTAACACAAAAAGGGCCACCTCTGAGAAATTTACAAGTGAACTTCATTACTAAAATTAAGGAGAGGAGTTTAATGCAACATCTAAATTCACGCCTGGGCACTACTTGCTGGTACACCAAATACTTAAGAAAAGAAAGAAACTAAGCATTATAAAACAAGGCAAACTTATGTGCAGGTGAGATTTCGTCAGAATGTGATGTTGATGGGATGGAACATGCTTTCTGTGCCCCTATTTCAACAGTATTGCCGGCTTCACCTGAAAGAATTGACAAATGCGAGTTGTGATTAATCGTGTTCTTTTTAGTACTGTCTATGTCCTTGAAAGGAAAAGTTATGTATTTGAGGTGTTCATAGAGTATAAGTCACAAATTGAGAATTTAACTGGTAGTCACATAAAGATGTTACGATGTAATACTGGTGGAGAATATACGAATAAACAGATGAAGATTTTTTTGTCAGGAGTCTGGTATTATGATTCAGTACACCGAGGCGTACTGCCACAACATAATGGTGTGGCAGAGAGGTATAACGAGATTTTGATGAATACAGCTCACTCTATGTTGAAAGGGAATAAAGTGAGATATGAGTTATGGAGTAAGGCAGTGTATTGTGCGAATTATTTGAGAAATAGGAGCCCAACTTCTGCAAATAAGGACAAAATATTATATGAGTTGTTTTATGGTAAGGTACCAGATGTGAGAAATTTACGGGTTTTTGGTTGTATAACATATGTAAAGATTCCAAAGAACATACGCAGAGGAAAGTGGTCTGATAAGTCGTGGTGTGGAATTATGATAGGATATACGGATATGGGGTATAAGATTTGGTCAGAGAAACGAAGAAGAATTTATGTGGCCAGAAATGTTGTTTTCAATTAGATGGTTAATGTTGATAGTATTGTCTCAAGTGAAACGAAGACAATGGTTAGAATGGTATCCGAAGACGAAGGAGAAGATAAAGAAGTCGAAAGTGGCGCTATTGGGAATGTTGACGGGNAGAGAATGAGGATGGTGTGAGAAGAAGTCAGAGGAATATAAGACCACCTGTGAGATTTGATGATCATGAGGTGTATGCTTGTCATGTAGATTTTGAGGCCTCTCAGATGTATGAAGAAGCTTTGTCAGGAACTCATGCTAGTGAATGGAGTCAAGCTGTTAATGAAGAACTGAATGATATGAAAGAGAATGATGTCTGGTTGTTGTGCAGGAAACCTGAAGATGCAGAGACTGTTGATACGAAGTAAGTGTTTAGGATGAAGTATGAGAATGGAAGATTTACAAGGCAAGGTTAGTTGCAAAAGGATTGAAGGAGCGAGGAAATTTTGATCCTGAAGAAATGTGTGCTCCAGTGGCTAAGTTGACGACTATTAGGATGTTCGTGTCTGTTGTGAATGAGAGGAAGTATTATATGGAGCAGTCGGATGTAAAGCTTGCATTTTTGAATGGTAAATTGGATCACACTGTTTAAATGGAGCCACAAAAGGATCTTAAGTGTAGGAAGGGACAAGTATGTAGCTTGAAGAAATCGTTGTATGGTCTGAAGACAGCACCTAAGGATTGGAATAAAGTGTTTGAGTCTTTGATGGTGAAGTTGAAGTTTTTAGAAGTCATACCATAGTTGTCTTTATACAAGGAAAGAGAATGGAGTATATAACTATGTAGTGTTGTACGTTGATGATTTATTGATCGCCTCTTCAAGGAAGGGTGATATTACTAATTGTGTGATATGTTATCAGAAGAGTTGAAAATGAAGAGATTAGGTATGCCCAGGAAGTTTTTAGGTATCGAGATTCAGTGGGATAGTGAAAAAGGAGAGATGAAGCTCAGTCAGAAACAGTAAACGAGAATGGTTTTAAGAAATGTTCATATGGAAGAGTGTAATCCGATTGGTACTCCGATGGAAGTGAATTTTAAGATTAACGATAAGTACACAGGTGAGCAAAAGCGGCCTGTGCGAGAAATAGTAGGTAGTCTATTATATTTGGCACGTGGTGTGCGTCCATATATTATGTTTGCTGTAAATCTGTTGAGAGTCGATATCAGGAGAAGCCAACTGAGAAAGTCTGGATGGGACTGAAGAGTGTGTTACGTTATTTAAGAGGTACTGTACAGTATGATTTGTACTATATGTGTAAGGAGCAGTTTAAGTTTCTTAGTGGATATGCTGATTTAGATTTTGCTTCAGAAGTAATTGATCGTAAATCAAATAGCGGTTTTATTGTTAAAGTTTTTGATAATGTAATTTGTTGGTCTACTAAGAAACAAGGTAATTTTAAATGCTAGACAGAAGAGGCTGAATATATGGCCTTAAGTCATGCAGTAACTGAAGGGGTTTGGCTAAAGTATTAACTTTCTGAATTTAAAGTAACTGAGCCAAACTTTGTTATTTATGAAGATAATACTAGTTGTATTAATATTGCTAAGCATGCAGAAAACTCAAAGCTTACTAAGCATATTGATGTTAATCACCATTACATTAAAGATGAAGTACAATATGGTACTGTTGTGTTACGATATGTTGATTCGGTAGGAAATCCTGCAGATATTTTTACGGAACCTGTTAAGAAATATTTCTTTATTAGCCATTTAAGAGCATTAAGAATTTATTAATTTTTTGTTTTTTAATTTAAACAGGTTTGAGGAAGGGTGTTAACGGTGGTACGTTTTGTATTGTGATGTTGGCAACCCTGTTAACTTTAGTGTTGTGTTTTTTTCTCGGAGAGTATATAGTTGTCGTCCGGGATCTACCCGCCCCATGGGACCAGCGAAGGCCGAGGACTTCTGTGAGTGCGGCGGGACTGCAGCAGCTCGGGTGCGGCGACTATTCCGCAACTCGTCGCGTCTCCAGGTGGCAGATAGGGGATCTCCAGGCTCTGGAGTGGCTGGGAATATTCAAATACTCGCCCGCAGACCAACTGGCCGGGTCTACAGCGCCGTCGTCGTGGACATCGGGGACCTGGGCGGCTCAGTACGAGTTGGCGAAGCGCATCGGCGTGAGGCAGATCAATGATCAAGGCGGGGAGGGGGATCTTGATGTGCTGAAACAATGCGAAGTGTAGCGAACCTCACTGCTGTATTCTGCGAGCTGCTGACTGCTGATGCGTGAGGAATGACCATGGAATGCGTCGGACCTCGGAAGCTTCGATGTCAGCCTCCACTCCTGGGCCAGCTGCATTCGCCTCCAGTCTTGTAGTTCCTGGATGTCCCGCCGAGCCAGAGCTCACCCCGACCGACGGATATTTTGGAGGAAGAGGGAGAGGGTGGCTCCCCGGCCAGGTCTCCCCGCCTTCACCCACGGCGTGGAGATCCTGATGTCAGCACGAAAAAGTGAAGATGGAGTAGGTGCCATGACTGAGCTGCCCACTTCGCCGACTTCCACGACGAGAAGCAGGGAGGCCTTACATTCTACAGTTGCTGTCAATATTATTGTGCAGGTGTGCCTGCTCAGAAATATTGACAGCAGTCTCTCTTCAAGGGCGCTTGCGCCCACAGAGACTTTCTCTTCTAGAGTTTCATAACCCACATCAAATAGCATGTTGCCCATACCTGCTGCCTCCTTTAGCATTTTTAATGCATGATCAAGTTTTGAACTTCTTTCCTGTCGAGAAGGTTTTTACTGTGTCTATGCAGGTTTTTCCCCTCTCCCTTCTTAGAAATAGCTCAGCTATTACACTCTCAGGGATGCAGTCATGGCCACAAACCTGGCCATGGCTGCTTTATCCCTCTTTGCCACGATGCACGCCTCCTTTCCTAAATTCCCTCCCGGTAGTTAGAAAAAAAAGGTTCAGTTACTCTTTAGTAAAGAAGACATGAGAAAGCAGTGGCAATTTTTTAATTACAAACCGAGCAGAGAACGATTATCAAACAATGTCCCACTCAGGAAAAAAAAGCCTAAAAATTGTGCAGAAAAATAAGAGATAAACAAAGATTATAGGTTACAAGAGGTAGTACAGAAAATAAAGTAAACTAATCATAGATAAATTGTTAGAGAAAAAATCATAATAAAACACGAAGCAAAATGTAATTGAAACTGAAATAATATGTTATTATTTTGTCTATGTAATTAGGATGGTGCACACAAACAAAAATGTCAAAGAGACATGATACATATATTGGGTACCAAACTTGTAACATTATAAAAAAAGTTTTTGTTTATATTTTTTTTAATATATGAATATTCATAGACCGAGGGAAAAAAGATTGCAAATTTTAATGGTTTGTTGGTTATATAAAATATTGGCATGATATATTGTAAAAGGTTAAATATAGAAGGTTAGGTAAAATTGACTTGTTAAGTGTTATTGAGATGAAAGACTTTTGTAACTGAAGAAGTCCTAAGGAAAGTATTGTATGTCAGTGTTTCATTTTCTTGTTAATGTGCTGTTATAATACTGTAACATATATAGAATAATTGTGATTTTACATTAATCTAATTGTAAAGAACATATTGCAGCAATTCTAGTGAATTTACTTTTATGTTTATTTCAGGTTTTACCAAATTCATAAAATTTGATCCAAACCGAGGAGGGGCTTGTGTATCATTGTGGTTTTTCAGGTGTTATATTTAACTTTGTTTCTAGATATTGACGCATTCTGCATCCCTATATTTTTATTCGTCAGAAGACGCGCTCTGGCGAAACTCACAGGTGGAGGACCGCAATAAATACTAAGGGTTTTGCGGACGTGCCGGAAGAATGACGCCAGGAAGACGCTGCCACGCCTCGCAGCTGCAAGGCGTGCTACCAAAGGTTCCTGCACGTGCAAATGTTTGTGCATGTGCAGACAATATCCGGAGACAGCGGAAGACACACGTGCGTGGGCACAGCTGCGTTTTGCAGCTGCCAAGGGACGCCGAGATCACACCATCGGCTGCGTCCGTCCCAGGCTGGCTACCGCAATAAACCATGAGAGCTTTTGGCGAGCGGGTGGGAATAATAGCCACACGATATCCGGGGACAGCGGAAGGAACACGTACGCCGAACCAAGAGGCCACCCAAGTGTTCCTGCACGTGCAGAACGGAACAATAAACTTCCATGCCAGAATCAAGGGGACGAGGAAACGGGAGGAACGGGGCAGTCGGCCGACGGGAATCGAGGAGCGTGGAGTGGATCCGAGACGAGACGCCAACGGCAGTCGGCCGTCGTCAACCGAGCAGTGCTGAGTGGCGCCGAAAGGAGGAGTTCGAGTCCAGGCGTCGAGACGCCCACCAAGTGCCGGAGCGGTCCCAGGTCGCCAGCCGAGAGAAGACCAGCACCTCAAACCAGATAAGTAGAGTCATACAGGAAGTGTGAAGAATCTTCCCCCCCCCCTCCTCACGACGCACATCGCCGCGTCAAGCAATACATAGCCTACGTATAAAAAGAGGGAAGGGGATAGTTGTCTCGTGTGTACATGTAAAAGTGACCCTGTTAAGCATTAATAAAACTGACTTATGGTAACTTGAAAACAAGGTGAATTCATTTGGTAAATTGGACCTAGAGACAATAGTGGCGATGTATTCCTACGCCCTAACACTGAGGGCTAGCATCAAGTGCTGGCGCCTCACGCCGAGAGCAGATTCAATACCTACTATACGCCATGGCAATAAGGGGGTATCAATATTATATTTGTCTATAATGACAGAGTATTTACTTAGGGCGACAATTCATTTATTATTATTTCTTAATTGAGCTTTATTATATGATTTAAAAAAAGTGCAGTATAATCCTCGGTTATTTTACTAGTTTATTGACATAGTGATCACGTGTAAGTTAGATTCCCCCCCCCTTTTTTTTAGAGGATATTAAAAATTCCAATTTTTATTGTTATTGTTTATTTATTCGATAGAGGGTAGTAAGCATTGAATGTTATACATTATGTGAACGTAACGAAATTATCCTGGCTGGCTTTCGTATCGCCATTGCAGGTTGGTGGAGAGATGTGGTGTGGTCAGATGATAGCCAATCAGAGAGCAGGTAATAACAGAAGTAAGCTGAAGTAATATCAAACTTAAATTTTTCTTTAACAAAAATCATAATTAATGATTGAATGGATATATATGAATATTTAATTTAATTGCTGTAAGATGTTTTGAAAACGAATGATATTTTTTTGTGAGAAGGTGAACGAGTTTCATATGTATTATTTGGTTGAGAATACTGGCGAGTAATATTTGACTAGTTTGTTGGAGAAGAAGAAGGATTAAAGTATAAAAATCTTTGAATTTCGACCTTTTGATTTAACTAAAATGTTACAAGTTTTTTTCTTTATTGCTTTAATATTCTTAAATAGAATATTCATTTACAGTAATTGTGTAGTTAAAAGTGAATTATATTACTCGTCAGTGGCGGATTTACACATTTGCCGCCAGAAGGCTATTCAAAATTTGCCGCCCCTACCGACCTCTACAACTGGATACCCTAGTTCACAATCATATTAATTACAATTTTTTTGTCAACGAAATTGGAACTTTATGATTTGTGCACTATCGTCCTAATTACCCCACATTTTCCCCGTAATTAGTATGAACTAGGGGATCGATGTGTCAGTTTGTAGGTTATTTTTACAACCCAACGATTTAGTTAAGATTGCACAATAAATAGTTTTTGGGTATATTTCTGAGCTAATAAAAGCTCAATCATGTACTACTAATAAGACGGGGTAAGGTATGCCTCAATACTACTTACACAATAATGTACATTCGGTAAACGTAATTAAATAATTTTTATTGCGCTTAATTACAGTTTAAAAACAATATATTCAATTATCTGGTAACAATCCGGCTGATGATGTCTATGCAATTCAATTAATTAAGTTATCAAAGTATTACAAAACCTTTTTGCGCGATTTTCTATTGGCAAAATCATTAATTATATCGTCTAATGAAATCTTGTTCATTAGTTGTGACTCTATGCACAAAAGAGCTAAGGCTTTTAGTTTTTCTTGGTGTAAGGAAGATCTTAGATAATTTTTCACCCGTTTTAAGCAAGAAAAGCTTCTCTCACTCGAACAATTTGTCGCTGGTGTACATAGACCCATGCGAACTGTTATATCCAAGTTTGGATAAACGTTTTGCAAATTCTGTTTTCGCGGGAACGAAGATAGACTTTTCAATGATCCAGAATCTGGTTATACCAAAATTCTTTCAGAAGAAAGGTGGCAATGAAAATGTATGCATTCTTGAACTAAGTCAGTCTCTAAATCATTAGGATACATTTCTTACAAGAAAATGGCTTTTTTTCATAAGGGTTAATGATGACAATTCACTCATTTAGGTCAGAAATGAAAACTTTTCATTGAACCTGTTGTACGCCTTCTGCCGTTTTTCTAATTAGGATACGAGTCTATCAGTGAGGACGAGAAATGTGATAACCCTGAAAGTATCACTCTGTCATTCTCATTTCTTCATCGCGTGTTTAATCTTTTTTTTTTTTCCTTTTCGGTTGTCTTTTACCAATGTCTTTTGTATACTGCTTCGACACGCTTAATTCCATCGCCTTTTGTTCGAAATATTTGAAATTTTCTCGTTCAGCTACGAAAAACTGGCAAAGAGATTCGTAAAGATCGGTAACAGTGATCAAATCTACGGTAGAAGCCTGAATTTGAACATTCACTTTGTTTATTCTTTCCCAAAAAAACATTCCACACAACAACCATTAGCGCCGTTTACAGTTTTTCTAAATTCAAAAGTATTCCCGTCGCTTCGTTTCGCGTTACAGGCTTTTCGGTACAATCATCCTTGATTGATTCCAAAGTTTTAATAACTTCGTGCCAACAATCTCTCAAACTTCTACATGAGTCCTCTCTACCTTACCAACGTGTCAGTTTTGCTCTCTTTTGCGTTTTCGCTTTTCGATTTCAGTCATTAATTTTTGCCAGCGCTGTGTCGAACTTACAAAAAAAAAAACATAGATTTCTTGAAGGAACATTAAGAAGCGACAAGCTTCTGTGCAAGATTCAGCAGCCGCAGTTGCCACTAAATTTAAAGAGTGGGCAGAGCAAGGAACGAAAAAAGCAAAAGGTGCTTGGCTTTGAATTTGAGCCTGTAAGCCATTGTACACACCAGACATGTTCACGGCATTATCATATGATTGTCCACGACAGTCTTCAATATTTATGCCCAGTGTTTTGAGTTCCGAAAAAAAGGCAGAAAACATTTCTTCAGCTTTATGTCCCACTGAGGGCAAAAACTTGAGAAATCTTTCACACGGTTCGCCTGTTTCCAAAACGTATCTAATGACGAGGGTAAGTTGGTCCACATGTGCTATATCTGGTGTTCAATCGATGATTAAGGAAAAATATTTCACCCTTCTTATTTCGTCTCCAATGTGTTTTAAGACTTTATGACCTACCAAGAGAATAAATTCATCGCAAACGGTATTTGATAAGTAACTGGTACCAAATCGTTCAATATGGCTTGGCTAAAAAAGGATCGAATTCAGCTAACAGTTCCAAAATCTTACAATAATTTGCGGATCACCGAACTTTTCATTTTTTCCTCTGAAAGCGAGGCCTCTTGAACACAGTCGCTTCATTACGGCAACAACCATCTTCAGAACGTTTCTCCAATAAGAAATTTCTTCATCAATCTGGACATGCAGTAAATTATCGAGTCGGTCATCAATCTCACTTCTAACTTTCAAACTAAGGATACTAGATTTATGACGCGCAGAGTTTTCATGCTGAGCTACTCGGTGTTCTGCATTTTTCCAGTCATTAAATCCTTCGTTCTCAAACTGAGTCTTATTCTCCAATGGACCGAATGCCAAAAAGGGCCCGCAATATACATATCTTTTAATTTCAGAATAAACCAGCCAATTTCGGTCATTCAGTTCATTATTTTTCATTTTTCTTTGGAAGATACTCACTGGCAAGAAACGACGCTGATCAGCATATATTTTTTCACTTTTAGAGAAGTCACAAGACTTGTTTTGATCGAAGCCGTACCTTGCGATAATCTCCCTTAAGGTATCGTTGATTTCCCATAAAGCTGGATCTTTGTTTAGATTTACTGTTGTTTGGACTTCGTCATTACTTAACGTCTGATTCTTATACGCATCTTCAATTGTTATACTTATTGATGATTCCTTTACCGCCTCTACGTCAAAAGCAAAAATATCCGTTTTCTCAAAAGTAGATGGTTCAACAGATGACAGTTGTTGTTGGGCCACAGAGATCAAATCCGTTTCATCTTTTCCAGATTGTATTGTGTCAGTGCATGTTGTCGAAGTTCCTGGTCTTTCAACACTACTTCCACTTCCACTTTTAAAAAAAACTGTCAATTTTTATCATTTTACGGATAATCTGTTCTTGTTCTTTTTTCATGTTGACATTCTTTTTATACTCAGCTCCACTAAGTCGCTTTCTCCCATCACTCATTCTAACAATTTCTAGGATTCCAAGAACTGATATAAAAACGATTACATTGATAGTTTTATTTCTCGTACATCCTTTGTTCAGACTTCATACATTGAATAATTACCTAACATAAGTACAAGAAATTTATTTAAGTATGATATAACAAAAAAAAATCGAAATTTCTTTGCATAGCTTCCGAAACAGCTATTTATCAAGTTAAATTACGTCTTACTGATTCGTTACGGATGATTTATTGTAATATATTATGATTGCTTACCTACTATCAGTTTCTACGCACCGGTGATATGCTATGAATTTATTCATACAATCCACGAAACACTTTGAAAAATTACAGCACACAACCAGAAAAAGTAAATACGGGACGGGACTTCCCCGTTTGTATCGCCGGCCGCCGCTCTATATCTGTCTCTCTGGAACTTGTAGCCATCACGCGGCGTATGCCTACCACAGCACGACCCCGCTTCGACTCCTGCACGCGTGCAGTCAACTCGGCCAGACACACTTAGCGAACGGTCATGTCACTCGTTCCCGCGCCGCAACCAAACGCGACTATGCAAATGGTAGAGAAATTTATCTAAGTGGTGAAACATATTACATGTTGAATTGTTTGTGTGGACCTAATAACATTTAGGTATGTAAACATGAATCTTTTTTATTTCTGTAAGACATAAAAAAAAATTTGGCCCCAAATTTACCGCCCCCAAAATTTGCCACCCTAGGCTCCCGCCTACTCCGCCTGCTGGTAAATCCGCCACTGTTACTCGTACTTCGATTGTAAAACATATTGTAATCAAGATATTAAATTATAAAATAAATAAATGACACCAATATACCATAATACATACCTATACGATTTTACGAAGTGTTTGTACATTATTTCTTGTAATACAAACTTATTAACTTCCTATTTTTTCCTGAAACTGGACTTTTCCGTGACAAAGTTACAAATGATCGGTTTGGTGATTTGAATAATTGTTCATAAATATATTGCACGGAGTTTCCTCAGTGAAACATGTCATTCACAAATTCTGTGAGTTCTGTATCCCGCAGAATGTATTGTTTGGCTGAGCTCAAAAAATTCTTCTTGTGTTTATTTTAGAGGAAAGTTTTTTCGTGTTTTTCAGAAACAGTTTCATTATTACATGTGCAATCACTCCTACACATATAGCAGCAGCTGAAGGAATGCTTATTCCTCCCCTGTTTAGTTCGTTAAAATATGTATCATCAGTAAAATACAGAACCAAAAGTTCGGTACAGTAACTACAGCCGATACGCATACCTTATTTGTGGGAGGCATAACCACAAATATAGAAATGTGAAGGCACGTCTTGGACATCACCCAGTTTGACATCGAGGAAGTCTTGTAAGTTTTCCTTTGTGTCATTTGAGGAACAAGATAAACTGCTGATATCAGAACATCATATATTCTTGAGCCCATCAAAATGAAATTGTTCCTATCCGTGTCTGGAAGAATGTAGCCACAATATACTTTTAACACATAGTTTTTTCTCTGGCTCAATTAATTGCTGCACAGAAATGTTAGAATTCGCTCCTGATAGCTGTCTGCATTGACTAAATCGGACTTTCAGATTGTCTGTAGCTTTTCTGCGAGTATGTACACAATCCCTAAGTAATGAAGTCAATATCGAATGAATTTCACCAGAACTAATGTACTGTGATGAACATATTTTAGTGTATCAATAATTAAACAACCTGACTTCAAAGACAGTGATTTCCAAGTTTCCTACCAAGTTTCGTCATCCTTGCCTGTAAAGGTACGAGATTAGTAGATTTTCTTCCAGTACTTTTGAGAGAGCTTTTTATGTTTATAATATTCCACCACTGTATTATTATGCCTATAAACTCTATTGTTCCCTCAGAAACAGTTTTCTTAGTTTCCAGCTTAGATAGATAGATGGATTGGATGGATGGATGGATGGATAGATGGATATGGGTATGAATATGGATATGGATATGGATATAGACATATAAATGGATATAGACATAGATATGGATATAGACATGGATATGGATACAGACATGGATATGGATATAGACATGGATATAGAAATAGATATGGATATGGATATGGATATGGATATCGATATGGATATGGATATGGATATAGATATAGATATAGATATAAATATATATATATATATATATATATATATATATAGAGAGAGAGAGAGAGAGAGAGAGAGAGAGAGAGAAACTATAAAATGTTTTGAACTAAGTGAACATTTGGTTTTTCAATTCCAGAAGAACAGGCAGTTTAAAAATTTAGTAGTGGGTCTATTGCCACCAAAGAATGACATTCTTTTTTTTTTACACAGTACTTTTATATATTTAATCTTTGCTCGAAGGAGTGTTTTATTTTCGCCTGCCTTAAAGGGTGGAAAAATAAAAGGGTTTCTCTAAATCTTTGAGATTTGTATTTTTCTTATATTTTCGAAATAATGAAAACTGCCATAAGTCAAGAACATATTGTGACCTAAAAAGTATATAAAATATTTGCCTGTGGAAGTTTTTGTGAAAATACTAAATATATTGCTATTTATTCTGTTCTTGTCAGTAATATTGCTACTACAGTCAAGTCACATGCTTCTACCATCTTCAAGGCTTTTGACATCATTATATATTACTAAGAGCCTGATGGATTTTTCACTGGCAAGAGACCTTCTATTTGTTTGAAACTTCTGAAAGCCGGTGATACCATGCATGTGACAACATTTTTCATTTCTTGTAAAACATAATCTGGCACGTCACTCAGTTTTCCGCATTGTAACTAATATAGCCTTTGACGAATATTTCGTCAAGTTGTATAACTACGTACTTCTCACGAATATCTAGGCCCTTAACTATCATGGCTAGTAGCTTACTCAAGTAAGGCTGTAACGATGGAAAAATACTAGGTATTGCATTTGATTTCAAAATGGGACGATTTCTACTAAATAACTGCGGTAGAGTAGTTGTTCCAATGCAACCAGTTATATGCGATAGGTTGTGTTCCTGTTGCACTCATAACGGAAACTAACAGCTTCATTGTTCCATTACGAACCGTTATTGGTTTTAGATTTTGTTTGCGGTCAAAACTGCAAACAACAGTTTTATTGGTAACTTGTTATTTGCAGTCGGCACTGTCGTGTTATTCAGTTTCCCTGTTATGTGTTCATCACTTACAATTTACGATAAAAGTGTAAATTACTCTTACATTTTTTAGTTAATTGTGCGAGTGTAGGTGTTGCAATGAACAAAAGACAGAAAACAAGTTATCTGTTGACATACTTCTCTGTGACAGATTATCGATAAAGTATGCACGATGTGATGTTAGTGGCCAAATAATGTATTATAAATATACCATTACAAATTTAAAAAAAAAAACACATGGATAACAAGCACCATACTGTAAATTTGACTGTTCAAGCATAAAATTATCCTGGGACATCATCAGTGCCTTCTACAGCAAACATCTTCATAGTGACACAAGGTGATCCTGATAATCCACAGACTCAAACCTCTACTTCAACAGTAATTTAACAGACACACGAAGCTTCGGTTCGTCCAATGACGATACACTCGATAAACCAGCTCCAACAAACTGGTAATCAGAGTTTAATTAAATACTTTTTACCACAGTAAAAAAAAATCAATTAACTTCGAAAAAAAAAAATAGTCAAACAACTGTTAAAGTTGTTTATTTCTGACTTCCAACCTTCTTCAATAGTAGAAGATGAAAGGTTTGTAGGTTTTGTCACAGAATCCAATCTTGCCTATTGTTTGCCAAACAAAAAAGTCATTACGAATTCAATGATTCCAGCAGAATATGAATGGTGTATGAAAACTGTACATGAAATGTTGATTCCACTTAAAAGTGTTTGTTTAACTACAGACACCTGGACGTCGAAAAATAAAGAAGCTGTGACATCATATTTCATAACAAACACATTTGAAATGAAAAAGTGCTCAGTGATGGAGAGTTTGCACACCAGTGTCAATTTGGCTGAAGAAATAAAACAAATCACAGACGAACGACTTTCGTCTTACAGATAAGGTATTGGCTCTAGTCACTGATAATGCTCGTAACATGAAAAGTGCAATAACAAACGAGCTACAATGGAAACACTTTGGATGCTTCGCACACACACACACACACACACACACACACACACACACACACACACACACACACACACACACACACACACACACNCACACACACACACACACACACACTCAAACTTATTGTACAAGATGCCTATTCACTCGTCAATGGATTTCTGGATAAAATAAAACATATTGTTGGTTTCTTCAAACATAGCACAACTGGAATGGATAAGTTGGTTGGAGCACTGAAAACAATGGGATTGAATTAAAATAAACTCATCCAAGGTGTATACACGATGTGGAATTCAATATATTATATGGCTGAACGACTCACTTAATTGCAAGATGTTGTGAAGACAACAGTAGCCCTGATCAACAAAGACATTCCTGTTTTGTCTCAAGAAGAATGGTAAATATGTAAGCAACTGTGACTAGTATTAAAACCATTCGAATAAGTCACTATTAAGATCAGCTGCGATCGATATGTGACTGGCAGTCAATTGTTTGTTTTCGCAAACGGCCTTATATCTGTATGCAACAAAATGGGAAGCCAGAAATTCGCACCAGTTGTGTTGAATGTAGTGACAGAGCTTCAGAAGGGTTTGAACCCTGAATGAAAAACATAGAGTACAGCAAAACAATTTTCTTGGCAGCTTTGTTGGATCCTAGGTTTAAGTTATTAGTTTTCAACGATGATGCTGCTGCTCAGTCAATCAAAACCCACTGCATTGAGCTGATGACAAATGTGTGGAATGACAACAACCCTGGGATTGATTTAGAGCAAGCAGTGAATCAACTGTCAAAGAATACTTCAGGTAATATTCCCGAGTTTTCAATTTGGGAAGATTATGAAAATATGTCATCAAAAAACCTGCAGATATTCAAAAAATAATTATAGATGCTTACTTTTAAATACAATTTTTATGAATTTGGTGAGATCAGCATCTTGTCAACAGTGAGCTCATTAGAGAAGGGTTGTATTACAAATTGTGATAGACAGACTGACACTAATTCTCACCCATTCCTTACCTGCGATTCGAACCCAGAACCCCTCATACTACACCCAGCGTGCAACCAACTGCACTATGGAGGTCGGAAAGTTAAATAGTTCTAGTTGGACAGGTTTCCTTGCTGATTAATCCTAACTACCTCGCTGAATAATCTAAAATGCAATAATCAACAACTATAAACTTAAGAAATTGACGTGAGCCCAAACTCACTGGTCTCTGCAACCGTTCGTTGCGACACAATTCAACAACGGCCGAGCACCATGCCGACGACAAGAACATCGGGCGTGGCCGTCGGCTACAGTAACTCGACAGTTTTTGGGGAAGCACCCTCTTCACCCAACACTGCGCCAGTCACCTGACAGTCCCACTTTGATCGGACCACGTCGGCAACACCAGGACAGTCTCGTGGTTCGTATCTAAACCGACCGGCACTTGTACTCAAACTCAGCGCTTCGCCACCAGGACATAGCATGCGTGAAGGCGACACCAGGCTTCGTAGCACCATTGATCGAGACGCATACGAATAACCGATGCCATTGTGCTATGCTAAGTGTTAGCAAGTGTTAGTGGTCGCCAAAAGCAGAGCAAAATCCTTCCCAGTTTACATAAAGTGCAAACCACAAGTAAACTGAGCTTTCCCACCAATGCATTGTAAACAATTAAGTGCCTAACCCTATATTGCATTTATTTTATGCTCACACATTTCCAACCAGAAGCGTCTGCACGACAAGTAACCAGAAAGATGCCGGCAGCCATTTAGTCTCAAGCGGGCATTCAACAGAGCAGGCCACGCAGTTCGCGATTCCCATTCACTTCATCAAATTCTTTGTATTCCACCAAGAACCATAGTTTTAATGTCTTTTTCGACCAGAACAGTACAACATAGCATAACTTCATCGTCCGGGAGGAGCGCTTCTCCACCCCCTGCAGACCTACATCCCCAGGAGTGTACGTTCACCTTGTTAATCTGAAGAGCACACGCTTATTTTTCCCGCGTCAGCCCCCGATGGGCTTAGTGCATCGGGTCCGCTTGACGACGTGAGCACCATCAACTGGTTTATAGTGTCGAAATGTCAATAAATGATTGGAATCCCCAGGTCAGCATTTTGATTTACAGGCCTTGCCTCTTAAAGGCATTACCATCCAACCGGACATTCTAAGGGTTTTTAAGTGTTTAGTTGTATGGAGTGGCCTTACAACTCCGCATTTAGCTAATGTTTTATTAGCATAGCTGTCCACCTCACAACTAGCACCTGCGGCGGAACTGGGGCGACCGGGACTGCCCATGGTAGCAGCCTATCGAACCACAATTAATAACCCTTCAATTGAGACGTAGTGGATCGGGAGACCTGCCTAGCTACCTGGGTGACTCGGCCACGACCCTCAACAGCAGAGCAGCCGGTAAGAAATCTACAAGATGTCTCTGGTGAGTGTTTCCCGCCAGAACTCTGCACGAAGAACAGTGCAGCGGTGATGTCACTACCATTCTCAAACCTCGACCTCACTTCAAAATAAGTAAAAGAACAGTTATAAAAATTATCAACTTTTTTTTAAAATGGAGATGAGAAAACGGATTAGGAATTTAAATGTCTTTAATGTTTGCGTTTGTTTTAAAACTTACTTATATAAGCTACCACAGAAAAATAAAACCCCAACAAATTCTTTATTATATTTCAGGGCCAAAAAATCAGCCGCAATTGTGGAAATAAATATATATTTGGAAGACGATTATCTTCATAGAGACAAGGATCCATTTTGTGGTGGAAACAAAGTCATTACTTTTATCCACTTATAGCCAAAGTGATACGGCAAAGATTTAACATGTTAGCAACATCTGTGCTGCCGTACTAGTTTACGACCGAAACATGTCAAAAAGATTCTGTTTTTAAAAATTACTTCTTATTTGTTGCAGTAGACACATTTATTTGTAATCATTTTGGTCTATTTTGGATGTCTATGTATAAAAAATAATTTTTGTAAGTATTGTTGGAGTAATGACTACTAAGCTCTTTGAAGAAATTTAATGAACAGGTGCATTATAGAAAAATTTTAGATTCAGCCTTAAAATGCTTAAAGTTCGTTTCTAAGTAAAAACAAAATATAATACCAATAATTTGTGGCTGTAAATTACATTAATTTTAATTAAAACTTTTAAAATATATTTTCTTTAATAAATTTTTATGTTATTGTATTGTATGAACGCACATTTTTCACGATTCTTATCTTTCACAGTAAAAAATAACAACCTGTTGCACATAACTGCCAAATTTTCATAATAAAACTCTGTATTGAAAGCCCAAAGGGCTCCAATATCGTTTCTAGTTTCTTATCGATCATAGTGACATAAAACGAACAATAGAATGTGCTTAGAATAGCTCCTTTCGTTAGGATATGAAAACTCGTGTAATAACGAATATTTTAACAATAGGAAACGAATAACTTAGAATAAGCCATCCGGTGTTTATGGACAAATACTTATGTTCAAATATTACTGCAGTGGCACTTTAAGAGCAGTATAGCATTATGGCATTGTCGGTAGAGCCTTACTGTGCAATCATAATTGTCTGGCCTTCAGGCAATTCCTATGTGTAAACACAAATGGTTTGGTTCTCATTTATATCATATACTTTTGGAAATTTCAACAGAACCGGAGTAAAACTTTGGTTTATTACCTTACTAAATTAACCCAACATCATAATTTAGACATGTTGTCTCATGTTTAACATAAATTGTTATTTTTCTTTTATTTTGTTCGTTTAATTGAAATGTTGGCCGACATTCACGTGCTAACTGCACAGTGTTGACAATGCCCTGTCCACCATCTGACAGAGGTAAAAATGGCACACATAGCCAGAAAACAACCACTGTCAGTAGAAAGATAGACCAACACCCAGCTGTGAGTCATCAAGGTGGGCACCACTGCAGCACTTGCATTTGGGGCAGCAATGAGGCACTTGCACATGGAGAAGAGCACAGGGGAACCAGTGCCCCACC
Organism: Clitarchus hookeri; assembly: GCA_002778355.1. Classification (NCBI taxonomy): domain Eukaryota; kingdom Metazoa; phylum Arthropoda; class Insecta; order Phasmatodea; family Phasmatidae; genus Clitarchus; species Clitarchus hookeri. Next base: position 239,109 of record NQII01000251.1, on the reverse strand, counting down.
TGTTACTCGTACTAACTCATTACGAACAAAAAACCATTAGGAGATGTGTAGTTGTGGGAGAGTTGCCAGATTCAAGAACCCCTGTAGTCTCAGACTGCAAGCTAGACTTGATGACTGCCCTAAAAAAGTATAAAATTACAACTAGCATGAGGTTGTTCAAAACCAATTATAAGCAAAATTCGCGCTAATCTGCCTCGATACCACACAGCAAAAAATCCGCCGAGCGCATGCCAATTGGAACATGAACAAAAAACAACTCAGTTCGAGTGCAGATGGTGTAAAACTCGTACCAGACAATTATTGCGTACTGAGATACCCATACAGTAAATTTTAACTCTGATCAATATTGCATACGAAAGTAGACACTACTGTGAAAATTGTTATTTGAATTATTTAAATTTTTGAAGTTGAGGGTAAAAGTTTAGTGTGCAATGGAAGTTGAGCGCGCACATGTGTAACGAAATTCGACAAAGAGCATGGTAGGAGTATGATCCAACACGCATACGCGTATACTTGCGCACGCAAGGCAGTGAACGTGGTAGGGATATTACCCAATCCACATGAGCGTATCGTCTAGCTATATACAAATGCAAGGTACAAAACACAGCACGTGGTTATATTTAAAACTGACAGAAAATCAGTTCATGTAATAAGCAAATTGAAAAAAAAAATCATTAGTAATTCATTGTGAAGATATATATATATATATATATATATAATTAATTAATTTTTCTTACAGTATGACGTGAAACATTTATTAGTTACAAAAATTGTAGATTACAATTTTGAAAGTGTTTTCAAGTATTTGAGGTTAATTTTTGTAAGTATTTAATTATGTTCTTTAATCGAATCTTGAATAATTGTATTTAATATCTTTCTTCGGCCATTTAATAGTTTTCCTAGTTACATAAATTATTTGCGTATGTAATACAATTTTATTTTATTCACGTCAAAGAAGTGTAACTTCTAATGCACGTACATAAGTACACGCACCCATGTTATATTTTTCTGTTCTTTCCTTATGAAGCGATCAGAGAAGTGTTGACACACATAGGCAGGTATTTCATTCTATGCAATTTCGTGTGCAGATATAATGGAAAAATAAATTATAACGATTTATCATCTGTCATCATGAATGAATAAATCTATTTTGAGATAGTTCCTCAGGGGAATTACACAAGATAATGTAATTCACAGTTCAGTCAATTCTTGTAGCCCATAAATTCCAGCAGCAGCTAAAATGTTAATAAAAGGGTTTATTTATCACAATAGTTATAAAATATGTAATCAAAAACTGATAACAGCAAAATTAGAGCCTTCAGGCATGATCTGGAATTGTCTTTAGGTTTGAAACAATTTGAATAGGTATTAATTTCATAGCATTTGGTATTGATGATACCAAATTATATTGTGCATGTTTTGATATTGAACCAAATTCATACTGGAGGTTACCAATCGACTACAGAAAACACAAATATGAAAAATAAGTACAATTAAAAAAAATAATACAAATAAAATAAAACAGATTGCGTCGAATGATGGAAGGTGGTAATGTATGTAATTTTAATCATTTAAAAATATGCACCATAATTTTCTGACTTTTGAATTATCCAACAGTGGAACAAACATGACTTCAATATTTTTGATATCACGATCTATTTGTGCGTGTCTACTAATGTCAAATAAATAATCTCTTCCCTACCGTCTTTTGGAAGTACTAAGTAGTGTTTTATTTGTTAAGTATAAAATAATATAAAATAATTCAAAATAAAATTATACTTNCTTTTGGAAGTACTAAGTAGTGTTTTATTTGTTAAGTATAAAATAATATAAAATAATTCAAAATAAAATTATACTTAAAACAAAATTACATCTTCTTTTATAACAATTTTGAATTAATAAATTTATCTGTATTAGATTTATTACAAAAATTTGTTTTTGTAACGACATTTTAATATAAAAATGGGCATATACTTTATCGTAACATCCTGATAGGTATGTGTATATTATTGTACTATATATTTAATTTTATAAGATAAGTTTAACGTACTCGCTTCGGCGGTACATATACTAAAATTGGAACGATACAGNCTTTTGGAAGTACTAAGTAGTGTTTTATTTGTTAAGTATAAAATAATATAAAATAATTCAAAATAAAATTATACTTTAAACAAAATTACATCTTCTTTTATAACAATTTTGAATTAATAAATTTATCTGTATTAGATTTATTACAAAAATTTGTTTTTGTAACGACATTTTAATATAAAAATGGGCATATACTTTATCGTAACATCCTGATAGGTATGTGTATATTATTGTAGTATATATTTAATTTTATAAGATAAGTTTAACGTACTCGCTTCGGCGGTACATATACTAAAATTGGAACGATACAGAGAAGATTAGCATGGCCCCTGCGCAAGGATGACACGCAAAATCGTGAAGCGTTCCACATTTTTTGATGAACATTGGTGTGGGTTTGTTTTGTTCCAGTAGCAATATTACATAATATGTGCGTTGCTTTATTACTAGCTGCGAGAAAGACAGCAACATAAAAACAATTTTAGGTTGTGTATTATTGTCTGGGGCTACTATTACCACAGGCATCAGAGAGAGGTGGTTGTTAAATCCTAACAATGGTCTTGAATTTAGGTGACTTAAGTTTGACCTTTCAGTGACATTGACCCTTATGCATAGTCATATGAAGATATACACCAACTTTTTAACAACTTTAAAAGCAAATATTAAGTTTTTATCTTTCCAAGCAACGTTCACTAAAATGCTAGTAGGCCATATTTTTAATGTATGCTACACTTACAGTAAAATGCAAATTGAGTATGTATCTGTGCTCTGCCTTTCTTGTCTTGAATTACTTTGACATTTACTATTGAAATATTATAAGATATAATTCTTGTTTACCATTTCTTTTGCTTTATCATTTTGTTAATGTGGTTACAAGTCTGACTTTCAGCCACACTCCTGGAATTTCTTGTAATCATCCAATTTATATATAAAGTGCTTACTATATACTCAAGTCCTTCTAATACATTTATTGATCACAATTTTATTGGCTTATATCAGAGTGGTGTGTCCAACATCCAGTGAGGGATAATTATGATCGAGAGAACTGTGCAGATTACCAGAGGCAGAGCTTGGGAGAGCATAACCCTACAACCTTTTTAAAAATTTTTGCTCCTCTTGCAAATTTAATTTTGGGGTGAAAATCAAAACATAATTACATGTTGCATAAAAGATAGTGAAAAATTGATAGCCCTCAAGCTAATATATACATAAGTGTAGTATCAGATAGTCTATTAATGTTTTCTTGACACTTTTTGAATCAAATGTTTGAAAAATCACCCCATGTACGAGGTGCTCGGTAGTCTTCTTAATATGCCACGTATTGCAAGCATGTATGGACATTATGGTAACTTATTTTTGGTTAAATTGAACTTTTACTTACATTTCATCTATAAATTTTAATTATTAATTTATAGTTAATATGAATAAATGTGTGGTAATGCCCAGTAAGATAATATTACACTGAGTGCAGACAAATCCGGTGCGTTGTCCCTCTGACGTAATACGCTTTGTTTGCGTGATGCAGAGGAATATCTTGGAAGTAGAACTTCATTGACCATATTAGCAAAGAAATAAAACAAAAGCTGTGAAATCAGTCTACATGATCACATATGGGAATGATGTATTAAATATGCGTTGCCTGCCCATGCACGTGACAGTACGCTCTGTCATTATTGCAGTACACTCTAATGGTCGTCGGCACAGTCGACGCGTTCACGACAAATATTCTTTTCACCTAAAATAACAATGTGTTTCGACAACGTTATACTGACAGCTCAAAACTGAATAAATGCTAAGATCATTAATAATGGTTCTAACAGAAATTTTAAATGTAAATTCAGTGACTTTACAAGTCCTGAAATGTGCTGTCTTGAGGACTAAATTAAGTTACCTAAGTTAACAACGAAGTACATGTAGTAACAATAACTACTCCATATTTGATTTTTAACTTGTGATATGACACACTTAAATTCAATAATTTGTAGGAAAATTGTTACATGACTATTAAAAAAATTAAAAAATAAAACTTGAAAAGGATTTCAAACACACAAAACGTTTTAGCGTCACCAGTTAACTTGTTATCATAATGACTTTTCCAGCAATCACTCAGTACTTGCAGTTTGATTACAAAGGTTCAGACTAATCTATCATCTCACACGCCATTCTGACCGCAACCATTTCACAGCGGCGGAATGGCAGCATGGCCGGACACTTCACCAGTTATAAGTATACACNGCCATTCTGACCGCAACCATTTCACAGCGGCGGAATGGCAGCATGGCCGGACACTTCACCAGTTATAAGTATACACAAGATGAAAGTTCCACTCGTCACTCACACTTTGGCAGCCGCTGTCTGCGCGCACGTTTACAATACGGGCGTGTGGCGGTGGTTCACTGTGCGATGTAACTTACTGACTTTNCAGCCGCTGTCTGCGCGCACGTTTACAATACGGGCGTGTGGCGGTGGTTCACTGTGCGATGTAACTTACTGACTTTGCTACGAGAGCGCATACTCCCATATTGACAATCTTATCTGAAGTGGTATGCAATTGTAGACAATTACCTATAAAGTTAGTTGTTGTCCCATTAAAAGTATAATACTCAAAATTGATGGTAAGTAAACATTTTTGGGAACACTGCAGTAACAATAAGCGTGGTAGAGACACTTGCATGTTCCCAAAAACTTCAATGAGTGTCTTGACAGCCGCATGAATTGTCATCAGGTCAACTGTAATTTTTAATTTTCCTCTGGCGTAAGGATAGATAATTGGCAGATAACAGAAAGTAAACACGGCTCACAAAAGTTCTGAACTTGCTGCATATCAGCTGTTTTATTACACACTTTTTAAAGCCCTACTTATGTTTCTACCAGTTTTGTAGCCCTATAGACACCCCGATGAAAGATGCCAGTTTATACAACAATTATGTCTTTTTCACTTCTTGTCTTATGTATTATAATCTGGAAGTTTTCAAGTACCAGATTAATTGAAATACTTTGCACGGTCTTGAAACCAAACACTTAAAATACAAGGAACATGAGAGCCCCATGCATCACTTTAACGTGGTCTAGATGGAGGGGACTTTAGAAATACGGTAGATGTTCAAAACTGCCTGAAGAAAGTTCCAATAAATAGCAATTAAATGAAGTTTGGAAACCTGAAAAGGCACAAATAATTTTTTAAAAATAATTATTAAAAACACCTGTTGATACAAACCTAATTATTCCAAACTGCAAAAATGTTGTTTTCTTGAGGTTTGTGTTGTAGAGATTTCGCTGTATAGTGTGTAATACACACTAAACTCGACTGCTATTTTGAGAATTTATGGCAAAGTTACAGTAAACGAGGGACTCCAATGTCATTGTCAGTTATGTTCTGGGATTGTGGGATCTCGTCATGATTCCTCTGGGAGAGGGAGGGTTCCTTATGACTTCTTCCTAACAGTGGACTTGAAATTTTTTATTAAGCTTAAAAATTAACACTAAATTCGCTACCTCACTCCTACAGGGGAAAGAGGACAACTTTATATTAAAGAGGTTTTCATTTACGAGGTTTCACTATACCTTACATATTTTAAAAGTTCCAGATGAGGAGTATCACAAACAATGTAGTCTGCAAGGGATACACTACTGTGGGGAGCTCAAAACATTTTCCCTTCTGTCAACATGATTAGAATAATAGGAGGTAGTTACAAGAGACACACAGTATGATGCCAATTAACAATATATGTCCATTAAGTTTGATTCTGCAAGATGTAGTATTTTATTAAATTTCTACATTGTGTTAAAAAAAAGGAAATAGAAATTCAATTTTGGGTTAACGTTGTTAACTAGTTCATATTTATTTATTTTTTACGTTTTTAAAACATATTTATAAAACATAACTAAATTGTAAGAGAAAGCTTTTAATAGTTCCTCATGTACAACCAGTGACAATGAATAATTAATGACTTCCTAAGGTGTAAATAAAGAACCAGTTGTCTATGAAATTCTATTGTCTCCTAACAAAAAATTATTTCTTGATAAAATCAGGAAGAAAAGCTCAGCTACAAAGGTTTCCTTTGCACACTAACGCACGCGGGCATGCAGGTGGATGCGGTATGGTGAAAACTCTTTTCCTAGACAAATACACTGCAGAAAGCATTCAAAATGCACAACAGGCACTTGTTTACCAAAAACAGCTCACAACTCACGCTTTTGAACAAGCATTTAGACTCTTCAAACATACCNACAACAGGCACTTGTTTACCAAAAACAGCTCACAACTCACGCTTTTGAACAAGCATTTAGACTCTTCAAACATACCACAAACCACATACGTACATACCACAAGCTTTCAACTTACTGAGTACCACAAAAACTGATAATTCAAGGTCATAGCCAAAGCCATGAGGCACTGAAATCCAAGATAATAACCCTAGGATTCAATATTGTGGTAACACTTTGCACCAGCCTACGTGCCTGACAGTGCGCTTACTGCGGTTGAAACAAGCTTTGTAAAAAAATACTGGGAGTTATAAAATTATTACAAAAATAATATCAACAACATATTTTACAGAAGAGTTTCGTAATGTNAAAAAAATACTGGGAGTTATAAAATTATTACAAAAATAATATCAACAACATATTTTACAGAAGAGTTTCGTAATGTGGAATGTGTTTGTTGTGGGCATATGAAATACAGGCTCGTTCAGAAAGAACAATTTTCTCATTGCAGTCATGTTCTATCTATTTATTAATTATTTTATTGTTCTGCATGGGGAAATGAGAGGAACAGGCCACACCATTCAACTGAAATAATTTTCTATATTTGCAAAAACTCAAGTTACATACATACAAGTAAAACATATTAATAACATAAATACATTTATATTAATGTTTTAAATTAATACATTGCCCGTAAGTATGCAGGTACTCTGAGGTAATAATTCTTTAAGAAACAATATCAAGATTTTTTAAAGAATAGTTGAAGCACACACACTTCCAGCACTTCAAACAGTTATTGCTGATGTTTCTTTCCATCTACATTCTGCAACTTGAAAATTTGTGTGGTTGGCATAGAGAATTAAAGTTTCTAGGTCATGCTTCTCTTTTGATTGATGCCGCACCACAAAATTCCTTAAAGCTCAGTATTACAGTAATCATCTGCATCTCCACTTTCCCCTTTTATAAAAACCTTGCGTGATGCATTCTTGAAGGGCAGCGGTGGCGAAGGCTCTTGCCTCCCTACACGGTAATCCAGGCTCAATCCCGGATTTTCGCATGTGGGAATCATGCTGGACGATGCTGAGTTTTCTAGGGGTGCTCCAGTTTCCCCCGCCCTTTCATTCCAACACTGCTCTATTCTAGGGTTTCATTTTACTTCGTGCGGGGATGATGGGCACCTATGGGCCTCAGCTTGAAAGCTCGTCATTAGGAAGATGTCGCCTCGCCCTAAGTGCATTCCCCACACATTAAATTTTTTAAAATGCATTCTTGCACCTATACTGTATCATATTTTGTGTGTGTTTGCCCTCCTGTGTTACAAGAATTACTGACAGAATGTGGCTCAATCTTAGACTGCAGTGATGTCCCATGTCTAATCTTGCTCCTAGCTAGAACTGTCCACGTGCCTTCTAAGGCCACTGGTGATCGCTCTGGGACGTCACTAGCAGATTTTGACCTCAAGTGTATCATTTCATGTGGCCTTTCACAGCACCATCGAGAGTAGAGTGTGGTGGTAGGAATTCTACAGTTCTGCTACACGTAGAAGATTCGCAGTGGTATCCACAGTTCTCCCAGGGTGACTGCTGGAAGGCTCGGTGTATGTGACCACAAACCTTCTGTCCCAATACCAGACTTTCTTTTGCCTCTTTAGAACAGCGACATTTATCTACTTGCTCTATCCTGCAGGACCTATTTGTTAACATGGCGTAAAGGAAAATTTAATTATTACCATTTCATGTTGCATGTTTGCCTTGTTTCTAGGATTGTGCGAATGAGATTTCCTCTCTCATGCAACAAAATTGAAATATATGTTGTGAACTTTCATGAAACTGAAACGAAAAATTATTTCATAAAATGTCAGTCTTGATGAGAGTTTAATGAATTTAATAACATTTTAGCAAGTTACTAATTATAACAAACTTTTTGCAACACCAAATCAAAAAAATTGATGATATGGAGTATTTACCACAAGGGTTCTTCTTACCTATATTTAAATTTCCATTTTATGTAATTTTTTTTTTGTTGGAAAATAATGAAAAGAAACACTATCATTTGCAGACAATAATTTCCTCTTCTGGTGCACCGAATGAACATCAATTGAACACCCGACTATTAATTGAAATCTAAAATTTTCGTTGTTACAATTTTTGGCAGCCAAATTTTTTAACAAAACAAAAATGAAAGTTCTAATTTTTAATTTTTGTTTTGGTATACTAAATATTTTCACAGCCTACTCATTTGTTTATAATTATTCAGTGATGATATTTCGGGAAATTTCTCCGTCGTACAGTGCACGCAAAAATTCACAAGCAGCATACTATCAAATAAGTTTCAGGTACAACAGAAAAGATTTAGTGGTTTCAAATAACAAGATGCAAGTTGTCATCATACTTTTTCCCCGCATTATATTGTTTAGGGAAGAAACTGAGGTTAGTTTCCTTCAGGCCACCAAGACGTCAGTCTTGAAGCAGAGGCGACCTCACAGTTGGATGTGTATACTGTGGAGGCCTTCGTCTTGTGCGCACTTAACCGACTTTGTAGTTCCTGTTTACACTTGTAAAGGCGTAGCCTCCACGGGTTTCATTTTGCTACCTGTACCTATGGCACTTTAAGCTGCGACCCTATAATTTTATCGGTGAAATGTCTGTAGTTGAGTTAAAGTCAACTCCTTGTCTTGCTCATGTCCAGGGTAGTGTGTTTCAAGAAGAAGAAGAAGAAGAAAAACAATTATTAACAGTGTTGGAAGGCTTCAATTCACCATTCTGTCCTTGTTTGGGGTACATTTTCTTTTAACTGGCAAACATAATAGGGACATAATTCATATTTTCGACTAGAAACATGCTGCAAAACGCACTTCAAGCACCAGGTAGGCGGGAGCCTCAAAGGCCCCCCTCCCCCTTCTCATTTACTAAAGTGCCCTTTCAAAATAAGTAGCTCAACAAGTAGTCGCTTCAGGGACTGAAGTGCATGCAAACTGCAGGCTCATTATACATCGTATAGTCTTGGAGAGATTACTGTAGTTTAATTACAGCTCTGTTGACTATAGAAACTTTTTCCATTTACTCCTACAAATTAAAATTTCAGCTGCTGATGCGAAACAGCAGAGCACACAGACTATGGAAAACTTACAATTTATTCCAACTAAGCAGGTTTATTATGGTATCACCATTATCACTAGGAGCACACTGCATCCACTTCATGTATTTACCATAAAAATGTTTACTTTGGTCTCCAGGAAAGATTTCCACAAATTATGTACTTAAGACATGTAATTTGGCAGGATTATTTAATCTTTGCACTAAAAGAAAGGCGTAACATAACCAAATTCAATGCATTTAATAATATGCAGTATCGTATACACATCTCAATGCATTAAATCCTAGGGACGTGGCACTTCCTTTGCTTATTATACGTATTTTTATAATCTTTAAGCACAGTCTGTTAATGTTCTTAAAATTTTGTTAAGGGACTTTTACTGTCATGAAACATGTCTAATGAAAAAACATTGTTACTATCATTTGCACTATTCACGCAAAAACATTAACCTCAAAATTTTTAGTATGCAAAAACAGTACCCCCAAAATTTTTTAAAATTTAAATATATGAAATAACACACATGCAATCTTATATTTTGGTGAATGCAAGTATGTACATATATCCCCAACAGGCATTGCAGCAACGCGGCTCCGGTCGTGGAAATGAAGTTTACGTATTCCGCTGCTGGCTCCGTACTCCTGGAAGTGTTGCCAGTTGAAGTTCCCGCTAAACTGAGTATTCTACCACCACATCAACATTAATGTCATGTTCCTCATCACTTTATTCAGTAGATATGGTACACTAACCTGAAATATTTGTTTTCCATTTGAAAAATAAGTATCTGATCAATTTAAATAATACAGGTATACGGTGGCTTTCTGTATCACTAATTGTATGCCAAATTTGGCATATTTCAACCAGATTTTATACTTCAATATGTACGCAAGTAAGTGAGAAATGGTTGCCATTTTCAGTCATTTTAGAAGATGGCACTAGTTCTTACATTGTAACTAGAAACTGCTTTATAAATTTGAGTGATTTTAAACATATGACAGCACAAAGAAATTATTCACGGTGGCCATTTTGAAACTAAACCCTTACCGCAGTCAAAAACTGTCAAATTCTAATATCCTTACCACACACTACTGCAGGGTTTACAAGTTTTTGGAGAAAGTGAACAAGGAGAGCAGAAAAACAGCTAAGTGATGTCATAAGCTGGCATATCTTTATAAAATATACATACATGCATTTAATTTACAGAAAAAAAATGTCCATTGATTTATTGTCGTGAAAAATTGGCATGTAACCATTTTACTAATTTTGGAAATGGAACATTAATAAATTTCTAATGTAAAAGATTTAATTACTTTATTTAACACATTTTCTAAACGTCTAATGTAAATGGTGATTTATTATGTAGCAAGTGAGTGAAACTGGTAAAGAGATCTGGGCAGCTCCCAACATAGAGGTCTTGAGAGCCGATGAGGGTGAAGCAAGGGGAGTATGGAGCAGCACCACAATGCAAAGGCAGGGGAAATGGGAGATCCCCAACAAAACCTGCCATCCGGCAGCAACCTCGCCAGGAATCTAGCCCGGTTCGCCAGGTGGGAGGAGGGTGGACTAACCACTACACCACCGTGGCTCCATTATGCACCAAACTGTTCAATAAATCACAGCTAAAACATATTAATTTTACCATCCCCTTCTTTTCACACTTTTTCTTTTATTACACTTTGATAAAATGTCCTTTGATCTTACTGTAGAAATTATTCAGTTAATTATGACTAAACCATTTATTTAGTTACCAATGTGCAACAGGTTAAATGTGATCACTTTGCTCTGCTCAATTACCAGGGAACAGTAAGACTTGTTGCCCAACAGAAAAAAAAAAAACACAGCATGCAACTATACGTTATAAAAATTTATTTCCATCTGGTATGATACAATATAATACATAGCAATGACGATGGCACTAGCTGACGAGCCATAACAAGTGTCTACTGTAGACACTACAACTCGACAAAATGATTACATAGTGATGTCACAATCACCACAGAGACCAGCTGATGTGTGATCCTCTCCGGCAAACAACTCCCTCGACAACTGCAGCAGCAATACTCAACAAGTTTACGTTATACGAAACAGCAGCCGCATCTTGGTTAAATGTCAAACTACAACAAATTTAATAAAAAATTACATATATTAATGAAATCAATGTAACATGCGAGAATATTTTTATTACACGCCAACATTACAAGCCTGCAATCACAGAGTTTTAATGGGGGATCAATATTAAAGAAATTCTTTCTCAATGCATCAGTTTTAAAGATAAGTTTCAAACAAAAAGTATACTATGCAAAATTTCTTAAGGAATACTGGCATGTTAAGAAATTTCCAAAAAATTTTAATGAATCAATTTTTTTTTAGTAAAATTGTAAATTTTAGAAAAATATATTAAACATAAAAATTGGCAAGATTTTCCAACGCATTCCTTAAATGCTCCATAAAATACTTCATTTCTGAAGCAGTCATATTTAAAATAGATTCACTGAGGAGGAGTTTCTTTAACACTGATTAACCATTTAAACTCGGTGACTGCAGAAATGCTAGGCAGAGAACTTAACAAAAAAACACGCTACAACATTTACACATGCTGCAAGACTAGCGATTAGATCATCACACTGCAAACCACCAACCACAATCTGAACAACACACCATAACTCTGAGCTAACACTCTTATGATGCTCATCACACTGCAAACCACCAACCACAATCTGAACAACACACCATAACTCTGAGCTAACACTCTTATGATGCTCATCACACTGCAAACCACCAACCACAATCTGAACAACACACCATAACTCTGAGCTAACACTCTTATGATGCTCATCACACTGCAAACCACCAACCACAATCTGAACAACACACCATAACTCTGAGCTAACACTCTTATGATGCTCATCACACTGCAAACCACCAACCACAATCTGAACAACACACCATAACTCTGAGCTAACACTCTTATGATGCTCATCACACTGCAAACCACCAACCACAATCTGAACAACACACCATAACTCTGAGCTAACACTCTTATGATGCTCATCACACTGCAAACCACCAACCACAATCTGAACAACACACCATAACTCTGAGCTAACACTCTTATGATGCTCAACGCAATGCAAAGGGATAGATTTCACTGGAAACACACGATCCCGAGTGAAAAACACATTTCCGTAGCTACGAAGAGTCTGCTCTGGTCACAAGCAACGAAAGGCACCAACTGTGTCCTTCACACTATCAGTAACTCCAGAAACAAGCAAACCGACTGTAATAAAACACAACATTACAGCATTTACAAAAAAAATATATATAAGTGTCGAGAAACAAGTACGGTGGCCAGCAAAATAGTAATTAATACTCTAAGCATGCCACATCCTGACACAAATTTAAGAAACAGTTTCAAATAGGGCACGAAATGTAGAAGGATAATCAAACACTTTCCATCTTTAAACAACTTTTGACCAATGCAACCCGATGTGAATAATTTTGATACTACAACACTGCACATACACTCAATCAACTTTACTAGCAAGTTTGACACACTAGAGATGGAAACAAACATTTATAATACTGCGTACTGTACATCTATGCACGTTTAAGGTAAGGAAAATTTTATTTCAGTAAATAATTTAAAATGAATTTACCTGTTCATATCTTAACAAGGTTATTAATGGCATCAGTTACAAGCACACTATTACGGAAGTAAGAAGCACATGCAGTATGTCATGATAACAAAGGGGCTATATAATGACTACGATTTGTCAATAACAATAGCAAAATGTCAGATTATATATTTGCGTAAGAAGTAATACAGGGTATGAACTCGGCACAGTAACAACGGAGTACTGCACAACAGACGTCTGTGAACATGCAACAACTTTTGTCGCACTACGTATGGCATTCTTAGAAAACAAAATATTTATTTAGGATAACTACAAATTCCTAACATTATTTTCTTCGATTTCACATAACAAAAAATACATTTTGTGCTTGGATTCACAAATTTCTTTCAACAACTGCTGGACACCCAGACACACAATCTAACATAAGACAATATTTTCTTCTTTAATAAGTTTTTGAAAGTAACAAATTATAGTAAAAAAAAAGCACTAGTATATTTACAACCCTATAAATTACTCAAGTAATCTACAATATTACAATAGTGTATCGCTGCAACAAGGCAGCAATTAAAATAATAATTTTAGTAGAGCTTATAAGGAAGTTGAAAACGTTAGCAATAGAAATGGTAAATAAATCTTAAACTCCGACATTACATTTCACGTAATTACAATGGTGAAGAAATACAAACTCAAGAATCATATTTCAGGCCTCTCATACAGACTCTTGTCATTACATGACAAAAACCTTCTCCAGTTTCTTGTAAGGAAACACTTCCTTTGTCTTGGGGCAGATTATCTGGCCATTATTCTCCAACGCCATCTGCTCCAGGGCCTGTAACATACATTCACCATGTCTGCCTTCACGTCAATACATCCAACTATGTTGCTGCAAAATGTACCTCTAGTTTTCACATCGTGGATGCCACAGATAGAAAGGTGAACACACACACGGAAAGAAATTCAGTAAATAAGTTTTAACAATAAAAACACTAAATAAAGGTAAAAACGGTTCCACTAGAACAGTAAACACTACAAACAAGGTATAGTTCTCCACAGTTGAAAAAAACTAAACTAGGTTTAAGTGTACAAGGAAGTATTTAGCACGTCTAAGGCATACATGCGTGGGAGCACTGAAAGAAAGCCAGATACTACGACACGCCTCATCGTCGCTTCTACGCACAACACGCTGAACAATGGCGCGCAGTATGTCCTTCCAAGACTTTCAGTCGTGAACCTGTTATATGGCATTATTATACAGATTAATGTGTCCTGTATGTTCCTGTTACTATGACTATAAATACAGTCTCGTGTATTGGAGGTTTTGCATCTACAACCATTTACTGTGAGATGTTAGCCAACGTAACTTTTAAATATCCAAGATGGAAACAAAAAGCAGGGGCTAGTTTTCATAAATGAAACCTTTGGTTAAATGCTATTCATATACAAAACAGGTCAGTAACTCTTTAAGGTGTTTTGAATGTTTTTTTTATACCTTGAGCGTTGTTCATCATTTGGCACTCACAGAGGCAGTTATCTATTACTGAAAATGAATGTGTTGCAGTTAATTAGCGAGGCCCATCACTCACGTAAAATGAGCATTTGCACTCAGAAAAGACCTCCAAAATCCAACAAGTTTCTGTAGCCTGTCAGAACCACAGAAAACAGTGGGTTTGGCCACACACATTTGCAAGGCACCCTCAAAACAGATTGCATACAAAGTTGCACGTAAGAGGGACTGCACTCCGGTGGGGTTCGCTATACACCAAGTGTCAGTGCGAGTCACGCATGCCAGACTGTAAGCTGGTTCGTACATTGTCGTACGTGCTGGTAAGCCAAACACACAAAAATGATACTGGCTTGTTGGTTAAAGGGAAATATCACCACTCCCTTTTCCAAACATACCAAAAATTCCCACTATAAAATAAATAATGTTATAGCCTATTCATGGTTTCCTTCACACTTTTTGTATCAAACCTTTGAAAAATCAACCAATTTATGACGTGCTGGGTTGTTTCCGAAATATGTAATGTATCACAAGACTTTTATATGTTAGTATAAAAATACCTTATTTTTTGTTAAATTGAACTGTCACTTATATTTTATCTGTAAATCATTATATTTCATTTATAATTAATATGAATAAAAACTAGAAAATAAGTGTAGTTAACGCATAGTAAGATATAGTTCTTATACAAAACTGTATTACACTGAGCGCAAAAATAATGGAGTGCGTTGTCCCTGTGGCGTAATTTTCTAGACACTGTTAAGTTTTGTTTGTGTGAGGCGGAGGAATAGCCCGGAAGGAGAAGAACAGCAGGTCTTCAGAAAAGTTGGAAGTAACCGTGAATGTACTATAGAAGTCATCTGTGTGTGTGTTATCACATCAGATAAGTGTTCGGTGCTCTGCCAAGCCTGAGACCATACACGAGAAGTTCTGAAGGATCTGGTTGTGTAAGCGAGACTCCAATATAAAATGAAGGAACAAAGAGGCCGAGCCAAAATTCCTACTCCAGCACACTTGCACATACATAATAATTATTATATACAGCAATAAAACAAAATGTGATTTAGAGTAAAAACAAAGCAATGTGGTTGATGAAGAAAGTAGAACTTACATTTGTGTGACCGTAACAACAGTAATGTATATTTTAGATATATGAACAATAACAAACTGTTGTAATACAATTAAACTTTTTTTAAAAATAAATTGTTAATTTGTTGGAATCCGGCAAAAAAAAAGATTAAAATCCAGAATTACAAAACATGCAGAGTCATAGAAAAAATTTTGATGTTACATTCTTTTTTTTTTTTTTATAAAGATTGATTAAGTCTAAAAGTTTATTGAAAAACTGCGACTTGATTGCAGTATAGTTCAAAGATTCATGCACGTGCCGAAAATGATGGCAGAAAGGCTAAACTTTCCAGAGACGTTGCCTATCTTTGGGACATATCCCTTGCCAACGCCAGCATTGGTGTTACTACATCATTAAGGTCATACTTAAGAAGACACAAGGCGACTTCAAAAAGGTTTGCCACGCCTCGGCAGCAAGGTGGTAAAATGGCCTCAACACAGCATTTCCCGACCCAACAGGTCAATCGCTGTAATAACAAAGATTTACGCAAAAAATATAGAGGCAAGAACAAAATAACACATTACTGAGGCGACCATCATAAAGTAGGACAAGAAACACTCACCCAAGACTCAGAAGATTACAACTGAATAATAGCCGGAGCTAAAAAAATTTTATGTCACGCCATGACAGATAGGAAGCAAGAAGAATGCTATAGGATGTGTTCTGAAAATACCTGCGACTATTACAAATATTAAGTTGCTTGACACAAAACCAGTGATACTATCCTTTTTCATTACGTGGTATTTTACATTAATACCAAAAAATACTTTATCAAATTACATTGACAAAAAAGAATTTAAATAAGAAATTCACAAAATACAGGATATTTTATTGTAAAATTTACAATTCCTTTAACTAAATTTATTTCATACGGTTGACAACAGTTTAACATGATCAGAGTAACCGGCCACCAATAAATTTCAAAATGACAAAGTAACAAAATCTTGGAATATTCCGAGTTAAATAAACAAAATGACAGAAACAGTGACTGAAACATCACCTAACACTGCTTTTAAAGCAAATAAGAAAGCTAGGTGCTGGGAAAGAAAACGAGTACCTTTACCATGAAAACCAAAACTATTCCCTGAAAGAGAATACAAGGTTAAAAAAACATTGATAAAAGTAAGCGAGCTTCTACAAATAGCACATTCCGAGCCCCGTGTGTGAACCTGACAACAACACGCTTCGAGACCTAGATGCATCCTAGCCCTTCAGGCTGCCATGCGTCAAATGTATATACCAAATACGTATTCTTAAGGGCCTCTCATTGAACATTTCTGCACGCTGCCCACTAATAAAATGATAATATCACCGCTTGAAGTCTCGCAGGTACATGCAGCACGGCAAGAACACTGCACGCCAGTTCAAAGCCTTGTGCTTAGTGGCAATGGTACATGTTATGCACGTACCAATGTAGCCCTTATCGTTTCCGTGCTTCTCTGCCTCAGACGTCGTGGAAAATAGCTCCAGCCAGGCGACTGTCTTAATATGACGTGCGACTATTTGTATTGATAATTTGGCAACTGTACTGAGCATTCGTGGTAAGTTACATGTAGTGAAATGTGCAAGGACAATGCTGAGACAACAGTTGTGAGGTTTACAAAAACTGCATACCATGTCCTATTAAAAAATAATTTTTACTTTCAACATTGCACAACGCATGCGAATATTATCTAGGAACTGCAGCCATTCCGAGTTATGAAAAATGGTTATAAATATTTTATTAAAATTAATCATCTATAGGAGATGGTCTATGGATGTTTGGACCCTTAAAGAGTCAACATTTGAAATATGTGCTTGCTTTTAAGTGCATGTATTTTAATTTACAAGAAGAGTATAATGTTGACAAATTAAGTAAACAGTATATTTAACACCTGAACTATAGCAAACATTTCCAAAATTTTGGGGCACATCATTTTTCAAATTTTACCTTACTTTGTGTATGTATTTAGATTTTTTTGCCTAATTATTAATTGTGTCAGTATTTTGCTAATGTTAAGGTAATTGTGATTCAATTTTACGGCGATTGTGTTATCTCAAAATTATTTTCATGTGTGAATTGATGTGTTGGAAGATAGTACAGAGGTAACATCACTTCCCAACCTGGCTCAAGGCCTGCCTGTCGTTCTGGCAGCTACTATTGTTCTGCATGTGTAAAGCTGAGCTCACATTCCATTGGGACGCTGTGCCTGTACTAAGAGCAAGTCAGTTGGCTTAACCGCTATGTGTGTGTGATTTTAGCTGTACTACGCTGGTGTTATCACAGTGTGCAGTTTTAATACCTCTCAGCACACACTAGGAGCGAGGAGTGAACTTTTCGTACTTTGTACCTGGAAACTCATGCCAATGTATGTATCCATCTGCCAATGTAACCCCTTTTACGGCACACCTTGTGATGACTTGAGGCAGCCACGGTATGTTCGTTGTGTGCTCTCATGTTCGGGAAGGTTTTTGTGGGAACTTAGCTTCTTTATTGCTTGTTTGATTTATTTCATGTCAAGTAGTTACAGAATATTTGTAATACGTAGTTGAAATAAAGGAATTAGTGATTTACAAGATTTAATAATGTGATATCTACTACTGTCTCTCTTCTCTACCCTCATACTGGTGAACACAAAACACTACAGCATTCTATTAGCACATGACACACAAGGGCATGATGCGTAAGGCACGTGACGCGTGACGCTAGCTCCTAGACTCTTAGGACGAAGAAACGAGGGATGACCAAGATGAGAGCCCAATACTACTCAGCCCAAACGTGCACGCATACAAATTACCAGAGAGAAGGAATACCGAACGCACTGCGAGTTGCCCCTAAGCAAGTGCCAGATACTCGCCGGCAATACAAGGCAAACTATCCCCAGCCATTCGCAATCTCTGGAGCCAACTAGGCTGCACCTGCGAGCGAGGACGAGCGTCTGTGCCAGAAGCCATCTCCAGCATGTCGGGACCCGAAGCACCCCTGGCCAGGTATTTATAAGGCCATGCACCCTCAAGGAACAGCAGTTATTTCCAGCAGCTCACCTCAGCACAACTTGTGCTGAGGTGAGCTGCTTACGTTTCCCTTGAGGAGCCACCACTTACGAAGTCATCGGCAGCCTTCCAGCGACCCGCGTAGGACCCCAGCAGTTCGACCCACAGACTCCAGCACGAAGAGTCTACCAGCCCCTTGACCATTGACGTCAACCTACCACGAACTTAGCCCACTGGTGGGCCCCTGACGGCAAGGCAATATGTCCTGGAAATTATGCGACAATGTACGCTCCCGCTTCGAGGTGCAGCTAGACCACCTAATTTTTCAGTAGGATAATGCCCGGCCTTACACAGCACGAATATTTCTGGCCTACCTTCGTGATGTCAATAGGCTTCCTTGGCCAGCATGGTTCCCAGACCTATGGAAGTTATGGTTAAAGACAAGTGAAGGGGCCTGTCGGGATTAAAGAGCAATGAAACTTGACTGTTCAAACAAAACAAGCTAAAGTCTTAAACAGGAGACACACTAAGTCCTGACGGGACTCGGGGTACCACTCAGCAGTAGGCAACTTCGACCAGTGGCACCAGTTCTGGCAGGATTTTCCTCAGGAGAACATCATGACATCTGTAGGTCTCCATGACGACCATATAGCTGGCTGTCTCCATGCTATTGGCGGTCTAACACCATACCAAGCGCATCCTCCAAGTGATTGTCCTTTAGAAGTGTAGGTTAAGTTGGCTGAGAACTGTAGGAAATGGCACCCCACACAACGACACCTCTCATTGGGGCGGTGTGCTGCACTACAATTAAGCGTGGATCATGGCCCTAGCTATGATGTCTCAAGACTCAAATTTGGCAGCCGTCTGTATTCAGACAGAAGCGTGATTCGTCGCTGAACACCATTTGTCACCAAATCTGCAAGCTGCCATGCTTCCCGTTCCTGGCAGGTCACACACACTGCGATGCTCAGGTCATAATGGTAGAAGCTGTAAGGGATGCTGCGACGACAGATCCTACTCTACTACTTGCCTGGATATGGTACTGGTGGACACAGACGTATCCCCAGCTGTCATGAAATGTCCCTGGATGGCATGCAGCAACACCCTTGGAGAGCTTACAGCCTGCCGGGGTTGACTCGAGCCTTCTCAATGGGTGTGTGTACCCTCCCATTCCCAATGCGTCCAACACTCACATTGTAGGCAGAACAGTTCAAGTGGCGAGCAATGCGCTGAAACGTCTAACCTGCCTCTTGGAAGCCGACAATGTGGCCTCTCGCAAACTCATCCAACCAGGAGAACACTTGTTGAATGTGCCGTCGAGGCATGCTGCCTGTTCACTGAACTTGGCCCTGTAGCTTACACTGCTAATAAGGCCTTATTCAGTGTCTTGCAGCTATGAATAATGGACGGAAATGAATGCCCCCTAGTGGCACATCTGTGCAAGCAAACTACATTAAACGCAAATGGGACACGCGTCTGGCTATGATGAGACAGTGTAGCAACCATCATACTTGCACAATTCATTAATGGTGATAACATTTTTTTTAAACGAGTGTGTTTCACTTTAAAGACACATGTGATTTTGATACACTAAATAAGGCAATTAAAATTTCTTTAGTTACAGTGTCAAATAATTACTTAATTTTTAAAACTACCAGCTCTGATTTTCCCGTACACTTGTGCCTGTTGCGAGATATGCAGCACTCAGACTCGGCGCTACTCACTATTTGCCAACAAAAAGGCATTAATATGTCCTTCCAGAGTATCAGTTTATTCGGAAGACGTGTGTGTATTGGGATAAATTAATACCTATAAATCCTTTGATCTCCCCACAAGAAGCCATTGAAAATGAACAACCTTGGTAATACTTGCAGCGTCTTTAAATGTTCAAACAATTTATGGCAACAAGGGGAGGTCAGGTATACCCATTTAGGGTATCATTTTCTTCGGAAGATGCTGCCTATTGAGTTAAGTTAATATTGCTATTAAAAATCATGTTGGTTTTACACTAGATACTATTAAACACTAACTTCACAGGAAAAAAAACCCACCTTTAAATGCAAAGGAAAACTGCTTTGCAAAATAAATAATTACTGGTTAAAATTAGTTGCATAGCATTTTCAGGCAACACAATTTGTTTTGAAAGACTACACTGATGACAGGTAGCAACTGTTTTGAGAGACAGACAATCTTGATAAAATTTCTGCGATCTGGATAGAGTTGGAAACTTGTAAGAACAGCACAGCGCTGTAGTGAATTACATACAGTCGCATATCCGGTGAATGCCATGCCCTTGTTAGCGGTCCAAATTAGCGGAGCACTTGACTGCTCTGTGGTGCGGTGCATTTGACAGGATAACTGTGCATCATTAATAACTGACATGATAAGACTTATTTAATGCTTTATGTACTGACGCACAATGCATAAGGACTAAAAAATTTTTCGACTTCAAATCATTATGTACAATGTAATGATGTTCTAATCTGCGGTATATTAATGGACTCCTCTATTACAAAGACAGACAAAACGAGAAGCGAATCCAGTTCACCAAGATACGACAGCTGCATGCATGCCTATTCGGATTTGCCACACCCCAGGATGGGGAACACACAGTTAATAAGCCAGCAAGTCATGGTACTGCACGTAAATAGACCCGACAAGACTTGCAGGGCAAGTCAAATTTACAGTGAAACCTCTTATTTACGTTCTCAGTATTGAAGTTTTCCTGCGGTTTGCACCATTTTCTTCAGGTCCCGTTTATGTGCCATAAGAAGTAATGCAACACTATCCCTCCAATTGCATCACTAAATTTGTTATATTCTCGCTATTAATGCCTTGAAAAACACGTACAGTTTATTAAAAATATATCTTTGTTCCTCCATCACAGATAACAACCACAATCTCGTAAACCTTTGCTTTGAAATTAATTTTTCAATTGCGTACGAGATGTTTAATGAAGTAACATCTTAGTGACTTCGTGCAAACGCGAACACTACATTGCGTGCCTATGAATATTTATCCTTTCAAAAGCACAAGTGGTAACACTGTGACTGCTGTATCCACAACAAATTTGTGTGTTCTTAACCTGAGTCTTATATTCTATGAAGATTCTCCTACGATAGAAATTAACGTGTATCATAATTAGCTGAAAGTGTACGTAATTTATAACTACCTAAGGAGATATACAAATGCAGCAACGTAATTAAGTTGCTCCTAAGCAGGCAGCAAATACTGGTCTGCCAGACCATGCAAACTACCCCCAGCCTTTCGCAACCACAGAATACCTGTGCAGCCAGGCTGCATATGCAAAGAAGACAGGGTATAACCAAAGCCTCCCCAGCAGAAGCAAACCTGGCCAGGTGAATATAAGGTCGCGGCTCCCAGGAAAAGACAGTTCATCTTGTTGGGCAGCTCGCCTCAGCACCTATTTGTGCTGAGACTTTCTGCCAGCTCCTCCTATTCCTCAGAAGCTATCACCGAAGAAGTGACCAGCCGCCTTCCAGCAACCAATGGCCAACCGTAGAGCCTAGCATTTCTGCAAACCAACTCTACTATAGAACAGTTACCAAGCACCCTCAACTTTTGACGTCGACAAGCACTGCACTTAACATCAGCACACCTAAGTGCTATAACCAGAGTTCCTTCAGGACATACAGTATACCCCAAACCAAGACTAAACTTAATTACTCTAGGTTGCTCTTTACTCCGACAAGCACCTTCATCTGTCTTTTTTAGTTAACTTCCGTAGAGACAGTCGGTTACTGTCAAACTTAGGAGAGAGTATGGGCCACCACCTTTATTATCATGCGTAAAAAATACGTAAAGGTTTAACATCTGTGTGTGGTTTCTTGGATGAACTCTGATGTCCTTGCGAGCATCGCCCCACAAGGAAGCGGCGGGAGATCGCGGTTAACATATTTCCGACCATGGCCTGTCGAAGCTGTGACCTAACAACCGCCTCTCATCATTGAATTGGCGCCTCACCTTGTGAACGTATCTAGTGTGTCGGGCTGGAGTCTGTAACTCCCCCCCCCCTCCAAGACGGCAAGGAAGCTTGCACTGTCAACTTGACTGGGTTTATACTGGGAGCAGGACGGGCTGGTTTTGGCAATTCTATAATAGCTCACTGTGCACGTAGAGGTTTGGTTTGGTTTAAGTTGGTGTATAGCTGGGTGCTGTATCCAGGCGACGGACTACTCTGTCGGCGGCTGTTGGCTGTGTGGGGGTGACTCTTTGGTGGTGTTGGTGGCAGTGGTTAAATGGCTCGCGGGTATGCCACAGCACGTCAAATTGGAGACTGCTGTTCCTGCTTGCCAAGATTGATGGAATTCCCCTCTAGCGAGCTGCTTCCTCTAGTCTCCAGGTGCACACCATGGCAGTGCCCTGCCCTTCTAACAGATCCCCAACCAGGGCTAACCCCTGCTTGGCCACCTTATCTCGCCCAACCCTGTGGCGAGGCATAGGAGTAAGAAGAAAAGAATGGGGGATAACGGGTGTTCCGTAGAGGTGGGCACGACCTGAAGGAAATGGTAATAGGTAGGTGCTACAGTCAGGTAGGCCTAGCCGTTTGACTCCAGACAAGACTTGGTGGGTGGGAAGTTGCCGGCAGACCCAAGCACCTGTCTGTAGGTAACAGTAGGGTAGGGAACGTTCCGTTCCCATGCTACACAGTAAGGCGGGAAGTCGCCAGATCAGTGCATCATGAAAAGCTGGAGATCCCTGTCGGAGTTTGCTGCTGCCCCCCCTTCCCAGCAAGTGGTTTAGGTGGGCGGGAAGTCACAGTCAGACCAAGCACTCGCAGGAAGGTTGCAACAGTCTAAAGAGCCTCCACTCCTATCCTAAGAGATGAAGGTTCCGAGTGGAGGAGGATGGGATGCGGGGAGTCGACACGTACTTGCTCTTGCAAGAGTGTGAGTGGATAATGGTCGAAACGGGAAATAGCAAGAAGTAAGGTGCAGAAGAAAGAGTCAGGGTGATAACTTTAACAGCTTGGTTTATGCTTGTTTATTGCCAGGGCAACAAACAAGCATAACCCAGTCTACACCCTGACTGGGGCTTGAGAGACCAACCTAGGATGCCAACCAAGGTGCAGTCCCTACTTACGGTAGATGCAAAGGCAACCTCAATTGTGCGTTAACTTGGACTCGTTGCTGCTATGGCGAGGCTAGCGAGGTAGCCGTGAAGCATGGTTTGGCTTCGTGAACTGTGAGTCAGCTGTTGGGCTAGTCCGAAGACGTAGAAGCTGGCTGATGTCAAGTGAAGGTTTGTGGCGTGAATACACTGATGGGCAACGATTCATCTGGCAACTGGATGGCTGCATTGGAACACGTCCGGGCAGTGTGACGTTCTGCAACTATGATATGTGAGTCAGCAGCGAACTCGGGGCTGCAAACTTCTTATATACAAGGTTCACAGGGCCGGCATGGGGTGCACAGGAGTAGCGGTGTGGCAAAGAGGAGAGAGAGAAGCGACGAAGGGCGGCATAAATGGCTGAAGATAGCTGCTGAAGCAGGCGACTTGCTTCTCCTTCGCTCCAAGGTTGGACAGGTAACCGGCCCTCTGCGTTGAGCAGGTTGCAGCTGATAGGAAGCAGGCGCTGCACTTCTGTAACTTCGGGCGAAGCTCTCTGTGATGTGTCGGCTAGAGTGGGAGTGGAAGAGGCCACGGATGTGGCGGAGGCTAGAGTAGATTATGACGTCGCCCGTGGCGCATAAGAGTAAGTGAACCGTAGCACCTATTCTCTGTCTCATGTAACTTGGCAAGATTTTGACAGTTCGATGAAAGTAGGGCCAATGTTTACTTTACGTTTAGGTCTCCTTTCCCCATCAGCTGGTGCATCAAGTGGAGGCTGTATATTTTATCAACACGCTGTCAGCTAATCCACTTGCCATTGTACTGTAACGCTAAACCAATTTTAAGGTATTTTAGACTGACATATGTCTAAAAAAAATTCATAGGTTATAAAAATAAAAATATAAAACCGTGCAAAAAATTAAATATTTGTTTAATTTGTAGGAGACAGCGAATTTGGGTTAACAATTGCAAGACTGTAGTTGTAGTTCTCACCACACTTTGGACACCATAGCTAAAATAACTGGAACTAAAAGTAATTCGGGAAACTTTATTGACAATGCACTTTTATTTCTATTGCCAAGCAGTAATTCTGCTATAACTGATACTACAAAGTTTGAGTTAGAAATGTATGGCGTGGAATAACGTAAGAATAGCTTAAAAACTAATCACACGCGTCCCAATTCCTTCGTTTAATTAATGCAATGTAGTAACAACACGGAAACAAAAAATTAGGTTTGCGAGAGAACATGGCGATTATTGGATGTAGATGAACACTTATCAGCCCAATAGAAATTACTAGTAATCAAAATCCCTGTACGTTAAATTTATTTTACTTTAAAAAATATGCAGAGCCTGCGGAAAAATAAAACTATTGGTATCTGTTCGTAAATTTGTTATTTTACACATGAAAGCACATTTTGTAACTGGTAATACTTCGGGAAAAAGCAGACAGATGGCGCACATGCCATGGCAGGGCGAGTTGTGAGCTCAACAGATAGCAGCACATTGGCCTGCCTCTTGATACAGTCTTTTTATAAGTTGACTTTTCTTTTATTACTGGCTCAAAATGACACAAATTTAAAATACATTTTGTCAAATTATATAAAAAAAAAAAAAAAAAACAACAATACCATGCAATATTTCTGTATGCTTTTGGAATTAATATCAAGCACGCATGGAAAACATGGATGGAGAGTGGGGATACGATGAGAAAAGAACTCTCAAGGTTTTGAAGTTGAGTTTCATTTGGATACAAATCATTTTATTGTGCATTTCATTTTGAAAACACATTTACATTAGTACGTTATTACGAAGTTTAGTTTGTAACTCTAACAATTGCTGTTTTGTTAACATGTAAAATAAAATGTATTAATTAATCTAGGAACTCTTTCTTATAGCGTATTTTCTGAGTCTCTGATGTTCGTCTGCAATTCACTCAGAATAGCCAACGTAATATTAACGTTTGTTCATTTGTGCATCAGCTGATACAGGATTTTGTAAATGGCACTTTGTTTGTTCCGTATACGTTAAGTTTCCACTCACAGACTGTCATAATATTGTCATGTTATATGAGATGGACAATACCTGTTCATGCAACTCACCAAGAGATGGGGTACACAGTGGGGCGAATGTATGGCAGCAGCTGTCCTCTCTGGTGGGCAGCCGCTTGGTAATCACACAGAGCCTAATCAATCGTATACACTTCTCAAAGCACAGGCGCAAGTCGCCAGGAAATCGGCAAGGCCTCACCTCCCGGTATACCCCGCAGGAATATTTGGGCCCTTGATCCGTACCCAAGGGAAGGAATACTCTGTGGTTACCCAACTCCAACTGGGAATACCTGTGACCCCAAGGATTGCCAGCGACCCAGCCGCCTCATCACCTCAGCTGTCAGGAACAGTGTGCCGCCTCCACTCCAGCCCGAGGTCAGCAGACACCTACAACTCCCAGCTGCCGCTCCCTACCACCCACAGTTCCACAGTCCGACCATCAGCCCTGAATAGAAGGGTCTCCTCTGCAAACAACCAACTGGTAAGACAGAGTGAAGGTACGGCCACCATCACCTGCACCCCGCTTTTCAAAAGACCTCACCTCATAAGCCCAGACTATGGCTGGCCCTTGCCAGGAACCAACGAGACAGACCCTTCCTCAGGGAGCTATCAAAGCGAAGCTTCAAATATTAGTCATCTCCTCGATAAAGAGCTTCGCACATCACAGGTGATGCTGACCTGTCACCCTCAGAAATCTTGCTCCAGTGGGACTGTTATGTCTCAACATAGCCATCAAGCGTTAGTACAAATGATAATTAGTGGAATCAAGTGACTGGGTGAGTTTCCAATTGATGCAATATTCAATTACGATAAAAGTGGATGATTTCAACACTACTGATATAGCAATCTTGCAGGTACCACTAAAAGTTTTTGGTGGGTGCAGTTTTTTGGTACATAGAAAATCCACTGTATTCAAAACAAAGCAATACCAGAAAGAGTAGACAAAGGGGCTGACATATCACAAAGGAAGTGAGGGTGAGGAGGTACGAGCATGTCAATAGAATGGGATGCGAGAGGGTGACAAGAAGGATGCTGAAGTTGAAGTATGATGGAAGAAGGCCACAAGGAAGACCAACCAAAGATAGGAAGAGAGGCACAGGCTCCTGAGTTCTTGAAAAGAGACCACCTGTTATACCTGTGGCTGGAAAACATTAAGGATGATGAAAACAAGGATTGATACAGCACAATGAAAATGAATGTTTGTTAGCGAGCAGTGAAACACACTAGGAGACCGAAGGGAGAGAGGAGACGGGGTCGTACCTTCTCGCCATATACGTAGCCATTAGGCAGCATCATGGGCTGATTGTGCTCGTTGAGAGGCATGCCAGACATGGCGCACACGAGGCGCGACTGTGAGCAGTGTGCGAATGGCAGCGTGGCTGCTAGCTGGTTGAGGCTCTCCTGGCACACGGGGCAGCTTGCGTTGTGGTTCTCCCTGTTCGCACTGTAGCACTGCGTGCACACCTGTTGTTAAGGAGAACGACACTCGTCTGCTTGCCTGTATGCACCCAGCAACCCTCGGTCTGTTGTAGTATACATTCTCACACTTCTCAAGAATATATACTGTACAAATATAAGACTACTACTGATACATCGTTATTATGCTGTGGAACCCCTGTATCACACCCCCTCATTTTACACTTTCCAGCATTTTGCACGTACTTTTTTTGGTCCCAATGTCTGTTTTTACAGCATAAGCTTCCCTCTTTTTACACTTTACATATTATAATCTATTGGTGTTTCTATAAAAACTTTCCCACTATCAATCAGTTTGATATTGCTGTTGTATTAACATTGGCACCAGGACTGCATGAATGTTTTAAACAGGAAATTACTAACTAGCTCGCCCTATGGTTGGCTCAGTTTGCTTTTCATTGGTATCCCACCTTCGATGTGTCCCTCATTCGATACCAAGTCCTGGGAAATTCTCAGATGGGGTTCTTATCGGTAGTGTGGTGGACTCTGCAGTGATGTAGTGGTCATCTCAGTGTTCTACTCGTCTTCATTCCACTGCTCTACCACCCTCACTTGTTTCACCCCATCCATTCTCCGGACTGGCCAGAGCAACAGGTCTGTCCCTCTAGTAGGGCGGCCAGTTATATTAGCACCAACCTCCTCTCATCTGTATGTGACCCTGCCTTAGGCACTTATCTATCTATGAAGAGGACCAGAAAACTTCAACCCCACCGCATAAAAAGGAAATTAAAAAATGCTGTAACATTTGTGGTGACTTAGGGCCAGTTTTACCACCTACTGTTATTCCTCTGGTCAAAAATTAGCTACTGGCTAGCACTGACTTATTTTACAATTCCAAGTCAACATCTAGCAGTGACGTTAGCTCCTAGTTGCTGGTTACCGAGGATGAACCAGGGGCTAACTGTTCCAACTGGAGGTTGGGGGGAAAGAAAGTGGCATCATACATGGAATGCACGACAGAAATACAACAATAATGTGACTTTCGACAATGGCATTTTCGTTTCGGTAATCAATACTCGTTTCAGATCATACTATGCTGCTATCTTGCAGGAAACAGTGGACCACAGTGCTCGAAGCGCAGTGGCTGCACAATGAATTTTAAGTGCTGTTTCATGTATAAAGAAATGTTGTACAGACATTGGTAAGTATTTAAATAATAAAAGTAATTTTTCACTTACATCAAGAATAGCCCAATAATAAATTTGTACATTGCTCATATATTTCACTGAAGAGTGGTGTTTGGACTTGTGGCCTTATAAATATGTATGGATTTGTGACCTTGTAAAAAAGAATTGGATAGAATTTTAGATTGGTAGTAATTTCACAGGTAAAACTTTGTGTAGTTTCTTTACTGACCTCTTAATATTAGTGCGGGACCCATTTTAAATTTCCAGCACCTCTGACTTGGTACATGTTCATCAATTGTCAATGCTGTATCCAGGGTTGGCGGTCCTGAGCTACAGGAGGAAAAGCAGTTTCACGGCAGTAAGTTAAGTTGTGCAACTGCCCCCAGTCAGTCGTTTTCTCGCTGAAATTCGTTGTACAGTCCTCTGGTGACAATTTAATTTTAGTGGTTAAAATTCGCCAAAACAAGTGGTACTTTTTGAAATGAAGGGGAAAACGCCACTTTTTTGTTAATATATTTTTTCACGTTCTGTGTGAATGTGCTGCTGTCTAATGCATGCGTGAATACAACATGGCAGTAGAGACAAAAATATTGAAAATATCTGAATAGTCATTTATTGTAGGTAAATATAATCAATTAGAAGTAACCGATGTGAAAAAAAAAACTTATTTTTGTAACAAATATTTCACTTTTGCTTTTCAATACTGGTAGCTTAAAATACAAACCACATAATTTGGATATTAGTAATTAAAACTTAGCTACTAATAAATATTTAACTACAAAATAACACATTTATCATAGGGCTGGGCGATTCCATTGGTTCATTTAGATTAGATTCCGGTTTGAATCACTGTAAAAAAATTGAAATTTCAATTTGATTCAGATTCTTAACTTTAAGAGCATGTGCAATTCAAAGATCACTATGAAAAAAGTGAAAACAAAATTTTCTCTAGCAATGTAGGTGAAAAAATTCTGTATACTGTTTAGATTTCATCCTTAACAAATAATATAAAAAAATTACATAAGTTACTCTACTTTATAAAAAATTACATAAGTTACTCTACTTAAAAAGCTAAAGATAAAATACCTTAAAAATTTGTTAATGAAGAATATAAATCTCAAAATAACTGTCACTGATTTCTATAAACAAAAAAAATTCATTATTTGACAAGCATTCACACTATCAGTATTTTTGTCAATTAATACTCATATTCAAAAAAATCAATTACTAGACTGGCATTGATGCTATTAGTATTACAGTAAATTAACACTTAAGATTTTCATGTAAAAACAATATTGTTCAACATCTGACGACATTACAATATTTCCTGCAGCAGAAAATAAACGTTCACTAGGAACTGAAGGTGCAAAAGAAGATGAAGAATGGGAGAGAATGACCCCTCCTGCCCCTATGAAAAGTCCCAAGAAACACATGCGACTTCTCCAGCAACAACTCAGCTGATATCAAATCGGCTACCACCAACAGAAAAAGCCAGACTTTCCAGCGTCTCCTCCAGAACCAACCGCAACGATATGAACTCCGAGACGTCGTCTGGTCTCGGAGTGGACAACCTGGAGCTCCGTGGAAGAACTGGATACCACAAAACCTGAAGGCAGACTCATACCGCCATCACCATGACCACCCACAAGCCGGTCATCCCGGCATTAAGGAGACTCTTCGGGCCATAGGAGAACGCTACACATGGGACGGGATAAGCCAGGATGTGTGATAGTACGTCGACAACTGTGAGGCACGCTGTCATGACAAAGCCTACCCTGTGCCCCACACGCTGGGACAACCCTGTCGGCCTCATATGCCTGGACACACTTGGCAGTGGGGTCCATATCCCAGAAGTACGGAAGGAAACCGATACCTACTGGTAGTCACAGACCTGTTTTCCCACTGAGTGGAAGCATTTCCCCTCAGGCCATACTGACAGACAATGTAACTCATTTACCAGCAACAAGTGACGAACTGCCTGCAATGAAGAGGGAGTGGAGACATGGACTACCACCCCCCCCCCATACCACCAACAAGCTAACCCCATTGAGTGGAGAAACCAGCAGCTGAAGAAGAGCCTCTGCCTCAGTGTGGGTGAAGATCACTATAGTTCATTTCATATAAGAAGGCCACATTCTGACAGTCAGTGAGTGGCAACTTAATATATTGAAAACAACTAACGTCCCATTTACAAAATCCTGTATCAGCTGATGCACGAACGAACAAAAGTTAATATTACGTTGGCTATTCTGAGAGCAGTGCCGAAGCACATCACACAAGCAGAAAATACGCGCATAAGAAAGAGTTCGTACATTAATTAATACATTTTATTTTACGTGGTCATAAAACAGCAGTTTTTAGTTTTAGAAACGAAACTTCGTGATAAAATAGTAATGTATAGGTGTTCAAAATGAGATGCACAATAAAACGATACGTATCCAAATGTGACGAAAAAATCCAAAGTTTCCAGACTCTCAAACCAGGTGCTGCTATCTTGTGGGTTAAAAGTGCACCATATGTTGCAATATGCCCTTCCACGCCATCTGTCATCCATATCCCGAACTACACTCAGAAACATGTTATAGTTTTGTTTTTTAAAATAACGTATTCACGCGCATATATAAATAATTTTATTTTCCCGCGAGCTCTGTATAATTTTTAAAGTAACTTGTATTTCGTAAACCCCGTTTATGAACGACCCTACACACGTCCACAAGCTCCGTTTACGAATGCAGCGCCACCAAAGCAGTTCACCAATTGCCGCACGCAGCAGCACCTCCTGGCCACATCAAAGCCTATTCTTGAAACGCCATTTGATGGCGAATGGATACATAAACGAAAAGGCGCGGCGATTGTCAACTGTCAAGAAAGTGGCCTTCTTATATGGTACAGAATATATCACTGGGATAAGCATCTGCCCAACATTCTCTTCATTCTCAGGAGAAGAAACAATGAGGCAGTAAATACCAGCCCCAGCCAGCTCCTTTTGGGACAAAATCTCCGCAGCTCAGGTGACTGGCAGTGGGAACAAGAGCTGCTACAGAGACGCCGCAACCGAAGGACGTCAGGTTGGCAGCCCTGGCCCGGACCAAAAGTGGCACGCCATTCAAGATCATTACATCGCCCACAAGTATCCACAAACTAAAATAGGGGTGAGAAGTTTCCATATGGGCGAAGCAGTGCTCCTCCGCAACCACCCACACAGCAAGGCTAGTGAGAAATTCAGCGCCGGACTCGCCGCCAAGTAGGAAGGGCCCTACAAGATTGTGCGAAGATAAGAGAATGTGTACTGGGCTGCGGACAACCAAGGATGAATCTGTAAGGCCACCAGGGGACAAGTTTGCTCTTGTCCAGACAATACCCAAAACACCGAAGAAGTGCAAACCATGGACGAAGAAGGGGAGATGGAAGATGACACCCTGCCATTCACACCCGCCGAACTTCCCCCGCCAACTTTCCGGGACTTAGGACCCGACTGGACTACAAGAATTTTGGAAAGTAGCATCCGTTAGGACGCTGCCCTCCACCCCAACAAACTTCGGAAGGAGAGTGGCCGCTCGGTTCGGTTGCATGACCCCGACAGAGTCTGAGTTGTTGTGGCGGAGTTCCTTAGACAGCCAACCTGGCCATGTCCACCCAGGAGAACGTGGCACACCACCACATCTTGACGCCAGATGGCAGC
Source organism: Clitarchus hookeri (assembly GCA_002778355.1). Taxonomy (NCBI): domain Eukaryota; kingdom Metazoa; phylum Arthropoda; class Insecta; order Phasmatodea; family Phasmatidae; genus Clitarchus; species Clitarchus hookeri. The sequence goes on along the minus strand of NQII01000251.1, from coordinate 207,078 downwards.
CAGGCACCACCTTTCAGTCGGGAGGTGGAGTCCAGCCACGCAGACAAGGCAGGAGTGCCCCTGCCTCAGACGGCCACCACCACTACCAACGCCTCGTCCACCCAAGAGGCCTCGACGTAGGGTGGTGGCGAGACCCAAATGAGTTCACCTTCAATAAGGGAGGATGTGCCAAGCAGCACCAAGGGGGAAGGAAATGCCGAAAAATCCCTGCCTCCCCTGCCTCCGACGGCGACCCAGAAGCTGCCCCTCCAGAAGGAGAGGACCCCTGATCGTGCCCCAGTGCCTGGTGGCTCAGCTGGCCACTACTGGAGACGTGAACCCATAGCAGCCAGCCCACAAGAGAGATGCCTGCCGCAGCTGGGACATTACAGTAAGTCACCATGGTGATCCACTTCCAAGTTAACATGGCTGTACCCACAGCATGCGGCCTTGAAGCGAGATCGTCCATGCAAATCCAAGACTCCAACCAGAGACAGTCGGTATCAGTGACAGTGGCGTTAGTCAAAGCCAGTAAGTGCCGATATAAGACAGACTGTGTAATGCAGCAGAGTATAATAAAGCCGTAGTTTATTAACACAGTGACCTAAGCAAGTCAGTGCTACATAAAATACAAACGAACCAGTGCAATTAGCCCAACAGCTGTAATAGCTCCAAAACAGTGCAAGTATCCAGTGACATTGTATATAAGCCAGTTGTGCTAAAATTGCCAGGGTTAACAGCCACGATGAAATAGACATCATAGTGAGTAACAGTGAAACGCACATTCTCCTAGTGAAGCATGGACTTCCTCATAGGTGAAGAATGAATTCAGACAAACACCTGTTTACTCAAAGACTTTCTAACAAAAGCAGAATTTAATTGTTTTAAATACTTTGAAATTCCATTGTCTGTCTTTAATATGTTTTTTTATTCTGTTGGTGGTCAATACATCAATTGGTTAGTATTATTATTAATTCCAGGATACTCATGTTTGTAACTTTTAGGTAGATTAGCAGACCTGCCTAGGTAACTTAAGTTCTAGAGCTGGCTGCAACCTTAGCGCCTTGTCACACGTAAAATTACCTCCTGTGCGACAGATATGAGGCTACAAAGCAGGGCCACTTTCGAAATGCCTTCAGCACCACGGCAGGCAAATTAGTAGGATTAATACACCCCTCACGAGTGGGACTTTTTACATAATAAAAGTGACAAAATTATGGGTGTTTTTGTGCCTGCCTGTTAATTGGTCATTTCAGGATAAATCTGTTGAATGATAGATGGTAAATAAACTCAGACCTCAGCTGAACAGTGTGAGCGGCACAGTAATATGTAACAAAAGAAGGGATGCGTGCATCCACCCAACACAAGACCATTATCGCATGACAGCTGTCATCCCCAGGGGGTTAGAAGAGGTTGGCAGCCTGCTCACCATTCCAGTCTGCCTGCGAGAGATACATAAAAAGAGAGAGAGAGAGATAGAGTGTGTCCTACACAGACCCCTGATAAGATACGCAGCAACCAAGAGAGAGCCCACAAAATAGGAGCGCTACAGAAACCAACTAGACTTTCTTACAAACGACATTTCTATATCACTACCCCCAAATTTTTTCTTTTGCCCAGATGAGTTTCCGTTGCAACCGGTGGGGGGATTGACGCCACGACTATGTCTCATCTGCACACAGAATTACATAACCCAGGCGGGGTGTGAACCTCTAACAATTTGCATCCAGAGTTTACCAGCACAACCCTAGACGCGGAGGCACTCACGGACAAAGGCAGCCAAGTTAGTTCGCCTTACTGTCAGACGTCACGCCAACCCTTCTCATGTGATAGTGATAGATGCCAGCCTAGCGCGTCAGCTAAGTGCCTAAGATCACACCGCTGATGTAACCCTACATGACAGACATCTGCTTTAGCCACGGACCTTGAGATGGCACCAGAGAGCGCAGCTCCGTCCACGGGAGGAGGAACTCACCCCACCACCCCTGAACCACAGAGAGCACACGGGCAATGTGCAATATATGTCCGTGCACAGCAGCAGAGCAGCAGTTCATTCTCAGCAGCTTGCTCCACCACTTCCAGTGCCGGAGCTCTCTGCTAACATATTCGCGACCTACCAGACCCTCAAGACCTTCACCAGAAGCCCACAAAGATGTCAACATTCCTTTTCTACACCCACTACCATTCAGGTAGAGGTACCAGAGTCCCTTCTGGACAACAAACATCGAGTTAGTTAGGGTTAGACAGTATTATAGCTACCTAACCGCATCTGCTTCGTTAGCTCAGACCCAGGTCCCCTTCACCTGGTTTGTGTTGGTTAACTTCTGTTACAGTTCTTAGTAAATTAGGAGTTAGTACGGGCCACCATGTTATTCCTCTCGGAATAAACTTGTCTTCCAAGTACTCATTGCTAAGGGCGACTAACTCCAACTTCCGTAGACATAAACCCACCAGGGAAGAGCAAGAGCACCACATTTCCAACCTATTTTCCGAACCTAGTGTAGGACAGCGGGCTTCCTTAACCACGTGCACGTACGTCAAAACAACACACATTAGACAGCCAACCATACTGTGCACCTGGTGTGCAGTGCGGTACAGCCCCAACCATTAAGGTCACAACTACAAGGTAGTTAGTCAGTCCAGTACACTCACTCATCCACCGTGCTGAACTGTCACCGGAAAGAGTAAGAAACTGGGTCTGGAGCTCTGGCCCCTTTGGTCCACACCCACGTTGTTGAACTCCCGGGGTAAACACACCGCGCTAACCAGCACGCCTAACTGTTGCCGGTTAAAGTACTTAGGTACTACTCCGGTTGGCTCGGCAACGGCTTGGTTCAACACTTAGTTAGGGTACTTCGTCGCATGCTCCTCTAGCGTGGCCGACCGTAGAACCTACCTACATGCCTTACACCAGTAGGAATGGTACCAGGTTGCGTATTAGAAAGGCAGCTACAGACTCCAAGCTTAATTTGGGATGTAACCCAGCCCCAACTACACTTTGCAACATAACCCCCTCCAGGAACGAGCTCAGGTCGTCCGACAGTTGGAGAAGTCTCACCTCCCAGCTACCTCCCACCTCATTTCAGTCCCCATTTGAGACCGCCAGAGAACTACATCCCGTAGTCGTCGCCCTCCGCCAAGGACTCAACGTACCACTGAGTCTCGAAAACCTGTGATGCCACCTCAGCCGAGTCAGCAGCTCTCCTCGGGCCTCTACCTGCATCACCCACCGCACCACCACCTTTGTCCCAAGTCTGGTCAGGAACTCCAGCAGGGGCCAACCCCAGCTGAAGCAGAGCCAGGAGCTACCCCGGGTGACGTCCGTCAAAGGTAAACCAGTTGCGGTGTGTAGGCAGGCAATACGTAAGTTCATTTGGCACACTCTAGACTTTGTACGAAGCCACATGCCCCACGCTTTATACCGACCGGGCTCCTGTGAACAAACCATAAGTTAATCTACAGCCAGCCGTGTGTCTGACCAACACACGAAAAACTAGCTCTACCGTGACATCCCGTCAATCTCAGACGTCGAGCGTCAATCATGTCACAAAACCATAAAATATCTCCGAATCTGGAAACATTTTTGGATCTTGAATGCCATTAAGATAACTTGCAAAATGGCGAAGGCGACTTGTCATATGCAACAGTGACGCAACCAAAAAAAAATTAAATGTAAATACAAACATGAGGTTACTGGTATATTTATATTTTCACTGTGTCATTTCATATACTAAATTATAGTACACTGACTAATAGATGTCACGAAAAAGCCCTGCTACTACAACAAGCTTGAGCGCAAATCGTGCAAAATGACCAATTATATGGCTATCGGTTCGGTTTTTACAGTACCTGAAAGCAGATGTTTGTGGTATGTTGCACTACTGAAGAACTGGAACAATTATAGTCGAGTGCATTTGGTCGTTGCTTAACAAGGTTGTGAGGGCTAATATGCGTGAAATGAGATGAAGATGGAGCAGTGGCAGAATGCAAGGGTAGAAGAAACTGGGAGTACCCAGAGAAAAGCCACTGGCCAACTATGTCTGCCATTGTTCCCACACGCGAAAATTCGGATTGACCCTGCTAGGTATCAAACCCTGTCTACCTTGATGGGAGGCACGTAGTCTAATGCACCACCATGGCCCCTTTTGTCCGGTAGTTACCTCCCCAGTCTGAAGAACGGCCCTGCGACGATACTTAGACCTGCCCCACCCTGTGCCACCATTACCTCTCAACATTCTGGTGAAGACTTCCGACAGGCAAGTCTGACACCACCCAATTCAGCTGTATGCTGATTCACACAACTATCAGTCTAAGTTAACACAACACACCTGTTGGAAGTTGGCCAGTATCGTGCAGGCATTCACACAGGGACCTTCATAACTGTCCACACAGTGCAGGCCTGAAATTTATAGACAGGCCACATGTACCATGATTACACATCACTGCCAAATTTGTGCTTACAGATTCTTCTAGTTTTACTTTCTGCATGAACACCCTCTAGTAGGAACTTATTTTATAACAACAAGCAAGCTATAAATAGTGGTCGAGAGCAGTTTTAAAGGATATGGAGTCTTGAGTGCAGAGAGGCCGGCCTGTAGGGCAACGGTGAAGACAGACTGGGATGCCAGCTGGTAGAGGCGGTAGTTCTCCTGCCGGAACTGTTCCACTAGTAATTCCCAGCGCTTCTCATCCAGCAGCTCCTTGTAGGGTAGCAGCTCTGCAAACCAGGGCACACGCCATCGTTACACATTTGGCCTTGCTCCGCATACAAACCTCCAACTCCGGTACAACCCCAGCCATGCAACAGGAGTAGCAAGGACGAGCTGTGCAACTATGTGCAGGGAATGAGGCTGGCTGCCCTGGAGAGAGACTGATGGTGCAGTCGCAATATCATGACGTGCACAACATAACAAAAAATTTAAATACTTTGCTTTGTATGCATTATAATACTGTCAAAAACAAAGAATGATTCACTATCATTTTATATCATAAATACTGGTTTTTATAAATGTGATTACCATTTCAGGATTTTCTCACAGCTTAGTACATCACCTGTTGGCCAAATATAAGGGTACATAAAATACACTACCAGACATGGAAATCAGTACACCCTCTTTCTTTACATGAACTTTACTAACCCGTCAAAAGCTGATAGATGATAGAACAAATGAGTAGTAATCAGTACTCTCACAAAGAGGGAAAAATTTGTTTAGCATCCATAATGCATGCTTTCAATACGAGGTAGAGTCTCCCCTCGCGGCTGCACAGCAGCGATGTGATAAGACATTCCATCACACAGGTGGCGGACAGTGTCCCGAGGCATATACCACCATGCTTCCTGCAACTGCACACTGAGATCAGCCAGTGTTTGGGCAGGTGGTTTACGGTGGTGCAAACGTCGCTCCATCATATCCCTCATGTGTTCAATAGGGAACAAATCTGGAGATCTGGCAGGCCAACCAATAGTGTCTACATCTTGTATAGCCTACTGAGTAGTGCGAGCTAAATGGGAAGGAGCATTACCTCCCTGTATGATAGCATTGGGTATGCTGGGCAGAAATTGTATAAAATGGGGCCTCAGTACCTCGCTGATGTATTGTTGTGGTGTACCTGTGCCTTCAAAAACTACAGGATGTGACCGGGAGTCATAACTGATGGCAACCCATTCCACAACACCTGGTGTTTGGAACATATGGAGTTAGCGAATCAGTGCAGGATCGTTGTGCTGCCCACTGTGGCGGTAAATTCTGCCGTGACTCCTCTGCATTGAGGTTGCAGCAGGACTCTTCAGTACAAAAAGCAGCATCTTAATTCCTCTGTCCAAGGCTGATGTTCATGGCCCCATTGACTGCACGCCACATGATGCAGAAGGCAGTGGACGCCGTGCTTGTAGGCCAGTCTCATTCAAACTGCATTGAATTGTTCTTGTTGAGACCAGCAAATGCAGTGCAGGCCCCACAGACTGCAAGATCTCTATCATTATGCTACTGCACATCAGCAGATATGACCAGCTATAGTGCATCTGGCAGGACCCTACACGACATACAATCTGAATGTATCCACATCTGCACACATCGTGTCGCAGTGGTGACTGCACGACCAAGATGAATGGCTATATGATGAGCTGAAATCTTTGAGATCTGTAAACTCTAATCATATGACCCCATCCAAATGGGTTTGGGTGGTCATATTCTTCACAAGCGTGTCGTCGTGGCATACTGACTTGTGCAAACTTCTGCCTTTCCAGTATGATGTATGTTCTAAGCAATGGGTACTACTCACAGGCACCCCCTAAATCGCATGATCCAGTGAAATTTCTACCAAGTCACTAACTATTTGCATGCACTGTGCAATTGGTACAGTAAAGTCAAATCTCAAAATTACGACCCTTCGCGGTTGCCAGAAAAGGTCGCTACTTTGGAGTTGTATGATTTTGGACTGATGCTGACTCATCCCTGCCCCCTATAGGCAAAAATTGAATTAAAATTATACTTAGGCAATTTTTTCAGTTTTAGTGTATCATTCTTCTAGCATATGCCATGCTTGTGGGCCCTCCTTGTCAAGCACCGTTAGCTGTACATGCTACTAAACCTACTTGATGCAAGAGGCGCTGGCTGAGGAGGGGAAACCCACCGTGCATCCCGGCAGTGCAGCCAGCATCCTTGCGTTCTTTCTCTCCCTCTCCTCCCTCCCTTCGACTTCACCTCATCTTCACGTGTCATCGCGTCACCCCAGGCGGGGTTTTAACCATGAACAACTTGCTACCAGTGTCTACAAGCATGCTCCTAGGCAAGGGGCACCCCAAGGACACAAGATAGTTTTCGCCTTTATATCAGATGTCATGCCACCCCACGTGTGATAGAAACCAGTCAAGCAGCCCAACGCTGCGCCTGAGCTCGTGCAGCCAACGCAACACAGCAAAGCTGAGAAACTGCTTCCGCCACGAACCAAGAGATGGCACCAGAGTACGGCTCCACCTACGGAAGGAGGAGCTACCCCCGCCACCACCAAGAGCAGGTGGATGTATGTCCCTGCACCGCCGCGGAACGGTAGTTGATTGTCTGCAGCTCGCTCCACCACCTCATGTGCTGGAGCTCTCTGCAGACACCGATATCCTCCAGTAGGACTACCGTTACTTACCAGACATCTTCAAGACCTTCACCAGCAACCCCCGAGTCCCTTCTGCACAACAGTATCGAGTTAGTTAGGATCAGTTAGTATTATAACTACCTAGCCACATCTGCTCTTGTCTAGTTTAGACTCAGGTCCCCTTCCCCTGGTATTCTCATAGTCAACTTCAGTTACACTTTCTTGTTAGTTAGGAGTTAGTACGGACCACCATGTCTATTCCTCATGTGAATAAACACGTTTTCTATCTAACCTCTGAGTACTTATTTCAAGGGTGACTGACTTATCCCCGTAGAAGTCAGCCCAACCGGAAAAAGCAGGAGACTACGTCATTACAACCCATTTGCTGAACCTAGAGTAGGACTGAGAGTTCCCTTAACTGGGTGCACGTACGTCTCAAACAAACACATTAGACTGCCACCCATACTGTGGAGCAGGAAGCCAAGGTACCTGTTGTTCATGTACGGTAGAACCACTACCACTATTAAACAATCCACAAGGCAGCTAGTCAGCCAGCCAAGCTAATTCACTCCATCCACCGCTCTGTACTGTCGCCGGAAGGAGTAATCGGGTACGACTCTGGTAGGCTCGGCCACGGCTGGCTTTACACATAGCTAAGAATTCTTGTCACCTGCTCCTCCCTAGCGTGGCCGACCTTAGTACATTCTTTTATGCTATACACCCATAGGAGTGGTGCAAAGTGGTGAGCTAGGAAGGCAGCTACTACCTCAAGTCCAACTTGAGCTGTAACCCAGCGCCAACTGCCCTCTGCAATCTAACCCCCTGGGAATAAGCTCAAGTCGCCCGATAACTGAAGGCCTCACCTCCCAGTCCCTCCACTTTCCATATTTCAGCCACCCTACAAGACCGCCAGCAAGCCACGTCAAGTCTCCCAAACTTCCACCGGACTCCACGTACCACTGGGTATATCAAGCTAGTGGTTCCAGCTCAGCAGGATCAGCAGCCCTCCGCGGGCTCCCACCAGCACCGCCAGCCGCAGCATCACCTACGCCCAAGGACTAGGCAAAAGTTCCAGCCAGCAACAGCGGCCGAGTCAGGAGCCAGGTAAACCAGCGGCTGTGTGTAAACCAGTGTTGCGGAGAACAGTTAAGTCCACACCAGACTGTGCCGAGCCATCAAGCCACATGGCACAGCTTATATACCGGCCGGGGTCCGGTTAGCAGCCAATAAAGTCTGCCTAGTCATGTTGTCCATGTGCACATTAAAATCTTGCCCGACCGTGACATCTTCATCAATCACTTCAATGTCACGCGTCAAGAGTTTTTGTGGAGCCCAACGTGCGTCCACAGCGCTATGTTAATCAGCTAATACAACAGAACCAGGCCAGTACCACCCTGAGAAACAGTGAAACTAGCGGGGACTCAAACCGAAAACCAGCCAGACTTCGGGGTGTCTGTAAACACCCCATGGTGCTCAATTGTAACCAGCCTAGATGTCCGAATCCAATTTGAGCCTCGCTGACCAAGGCGAAACCACCACCACCACCACAATACACAATAGGAGCCATTATTGTCAACCCAACCGAGAGGTGCAATATATCCACATGCCCCGGAGAGGGCATTAACTTCATTAGTTGCATACATTGCCAGAACAAATTCCACTACCTATGTCTAGAGTGGAATGACAAACCCCGTTACACTGATGGGCTAGAATACAGCTGTAATGAATGCCGGATCTGCCAGACTGCCTACTGCAGCTGGCTTACCTGCATTGGACAAGGAATTAACATGGTAAGATGTATTGTATGTGCGCAGACGTTTCATCACGTATTCATAGGCTGGCCTGACAAAAGAATTACGACACCGGGCTTAGTACACAGGTGTGAGGTTTGCAGACATGTGGAAGAATACAAATCAGGTAATCCCAGCACTCACAGCAGCATGACATCCACCCAGGAAGCAACGAGCCAAAATCATCCAGAATTTACGGGAAGGCCGCACGAAAACCCTGTAGCATTTACCCAGGAATGAGAGCGGGAATTTAACGAAAACGAAGTCCCTGTTAAACAATGGGTTGTTAAATAATTGAACGGAAAAGCGCTAGACTGGTGGCACAAGTATGGAGAATTCATTACTGTATGGGAGGGGGGTGGGGCAACTTTGTTCGCGCCTAGCCATCCAGTTATCGGGTGAAGAAGTGCTGGAGCGCTTAAATGCAGAGTTTCACAGTCGAACCCACACTGCCAAGGAAGGGACTGAAATCTTCATTAGAAGAAAGGTGGAGATGTACTGCCGGGTTTTCCCAAAAGGGGACGAGTAAGCTGTGTATGCAACTATATGCATATGCTGCCCCAAAAATAACACTATCTTCTTCAACTTCCCAGGCCACAAACCGTAGAGCTGGTGAGACTGAGCAAAACTTCAAGACTCAAGCCATTCTAGACAAAACACGCAGCAGTAAGAACCACGAGGTCATTAAGCCGCCCAAGCCGAAAGGGATCCCTTCACCTTCCATACTTAAGACACTTCTTAAGTGCTAGTTCTGTCCGGAACGGCACGTTAACCGAGATTGCCAGGTCAAGAAGGCAAACCAAGGGCAAGCAGCGGAAGGGAGAACACCAAGTGCGCCTGAACCTCTGCAGCGAGGGACCAAAGTTCAAGGACCCAGCCAGACGTGAAACGCCGGAACCGGGGTGCAAAGCAGGCCACCACCACCGGGAAACACGAGCACATCTACAGTCGATTCACGACTGAAAGAAACTTTTGAAAATCAACCTTGAAAAAACACCTTAGCCGTTAGCTACATGCATATAACATTACAAACAGCAGCGAGCGCGGATACAGTTATGCCGTTAGGTTGCCAGCACAAAGAGAGGAAATAGTTCCAAAGTTTTAACGTAATTGTTAATTTATCGCTTACAAATGGGTTTTGAAAAGACTTCTATCTTATTATGCCAATTATTAATAACGTGATGCTAACGTATTTAGATTTAAATGTTTCTTGCAAAGTCATATGATCACGCTCAAGATGAAAGTAGCGCGGCCATTTGTTTACAAACCTACGTTCCGTGTGCTGTTGGCGAGGTGTGGTTGATACATGTGCCAGAGAATTTGTGCGATTATCTTGTTTATCCTATAATAATTCATTTATTGGTTTTTTTTTTACTAATATCCGCTCTATTTACTGTATTTCACGTTGTATGTTGCGGTAGTTTTTGTGTGCAGTCATGAGTTCTAGCAAGGTGAAGAAAAGAGAAGTCGCCACTCATCAACGCCAACAGGACATCATTAACCTCACCGAATCGTTGTATTCCCTAATTAGGCTAGGGTAAATGAAACCCTGCAACGTCGCGGAAAGAGCGGCAGAAATGTTGAAACTCTCCAGATCCATAGTGCTAAGGTATGTTAAAATATATGTAATATTAACCATTGCGTTTGCAAGTTGTGTGTGTTAAGGTCAATTATGTTGGCCTACGAAATGTGTTTACAAGAACATAAAGAAAATTTGTTAATAACTCGATAACGTCGTCAAACGTTGTCTACGTGTCTTTTTAATGTCTTATTTGGGTAATTATTAAGTCTAGGGGTTTTTCTGTAAAAATAACAATAATTCATGGAAAATGGTATGCTTCCACTCTACTAATGATGCAGAACACGAATATACGAGGGGCATTAATGTCCAACTAATTTCGTAACATGTGCCCACCTAACCTAACAGAACCTAACCCCACAATGGATGAATCACTACTTTACATTTTTAAACTAACCTAGGATTGTTGGGTTTTACACTAACCTAGGATTTTTGGATTTTACACTAACCTAGGATTGTAGGGTTATATAGACTCAAATGTGAGTGTATGAATCACCTAACCAAAAGGTGGTATTACAATGTGTAATTAAAAATAAAAACTACTTTGTGTTGGAATTTGTGTACCCCTGCGAGGGATTCTTCATAAACAACCCAATATATACAGTGGAAATTTATTATAAAGACAACTGACAATGGTAAGGAAAATTGCCTCTATAGTGAGTTTGTTATAGCCAATTAATTTTATATAGGTTATGGAGAGATGGTGCATTTTAAGATTCTGAAGAAACGGCTTGTTTTGTATTTAGAAGTTACATTGCTGCATTAATTGCCATTGTTATAAATCACTAAATAGAGGACAGTCGATAAAACTGGAACTTCCCCTACTATTAAGCATATCTGTATCACTTCACTAAACACGAGAGGACATTGTAATAGATGAAATCACAGTCATAAACTTTTAAGAAAACAATAGTGTATTAATGCATTTCCCCAACACCGCTGTTCTGCAGCCATTGTCTTTTAGTTATTGTAAATTATCAGTGTCATATTTTTCACTTTCAGTGCTACATAGCCAACCTAATTTGCATAATTTAAAAAGGACCATAATTCAGTTTCTGGGTCTACTACAGCTACGGATACCAAAAACATATAAGGGTCATCGTCATGGACAATGCACCATATCACAGTACACAGGTGTGAGCTCCAACCGTTGGTTTTTGAATAAATAAAATGTTTATATTGTTTGTGACATGTTAGATTCTGTGCTAGTCAACACAGGTATCAGGAAAACAGTTACATGTAATATGATAAAAAGTTTAAGAATGTCTAGCACAGTAGTTATAGACATTCTTATCACGTTCACATTATAGAAGTCTCCAATCATACATTTGGTATCCAATAAATACTATGCAACAAACCAACTATTTAAAAAATGTATGTTTTGGAAAGAATTGTGCTTAATTCAAACATTCTATACAACAGACATACTGTTGCCAACATTCAAGGGTAATACATTTTAATTTGTTGTATCGTGTGGTGATTTCAGCTGGAGAAGTTCCCCAACAGTAGCTGGAGGAAGGATGCCATCATCAATTGGCTGCAGGAGCACAACATTCCGTTTGCTGTATCCTTTTTTGCAAAATCTTTTTGTGTAGTGTTAAATTGTAGGGTAATGTTGTTGAGCATTGCTTTATAGCATTATATGTAAAGTAGCAGTCTACATCAGAGAGCAGCTATTGAAGCATGTCAATTTTTTGAATAAATGGTTTCTAATTTTTGGAGTAGAGATGGATGTATTCATTTTTTTTTATAGTTGATGCTGTGTTGAGTTGTTTATGTACTTTTTTGTTTTGATCTATGGTAATTCTGTAGCAAAAGGAATCACTACAATCCATAAGTTATTACCGGTACTTCTAACTAATTAAAAAATAAATAAACAGTATTTATAAGTACTGCGGCTTATGCCTTTAGGATGTTTTAACTTAATGCAAACTGGAGATGTTAGGATACACCATTGTCAGCTTCTTTAATTATTGTAAACAACAGTTCTCCCTAATATTTTGTTTACTGGAGCCACATTTTTTAGTTATGTTTAATTTGTTATTGTCATTTCTTTACAAAATCTGTGGCACACTTATTTTCTTCCCCCTCTAAGCATTTGCTTAGCAACATGTTTCAATTTAATTGTTTGAATATTAGACATTAGTGAAACCAATGTCTTTTCGTATTAGTTTTAAGTTAGATTTTTGTTTGGAAAAATATTTTAAGATAGCAACAGAGGTTAACAGCATTAAATACGGGCCCAGAGCCCAACTAAAACAAACACACCGGCCCACCGCCGCCTCATTTATTTTAACAAAGTCTGTCGGGTTGCATTTTTGTTGCAAACCCACTATAAAAGTTATGGGAACTTCGGTTCCTGACCTCGTGACAGCACGGCCATACAGGGGCTTATGAGAGATTGGCGGGGCCATGTTTATGTTGTTGGATGGACTCCTTGAATGTTGACACATTTCAATGCCAAGTACTGTGCCACATCTATAATATGTAATCAAAGTGAAAGTTTTTCTCCCCCACCCAACCCTCCAGAACCTGCATGCACGTGCACACACACGCACACGTGCGCGAAATATCAAATTTTTAATACTCACATTTTGGGTTTATAGAATTAAATGTTTTTCACTTGCATTGCATATTCTTTTGTGTCAAATTCTAAAGAATAAAAACTTTACGCTTGTGGAATATCCATTAATAATATATACATGACTTTTATAATGGGTACGTGCATGTATGAACACATGTACACACACACAGGGGAATGTAACTGAAGTACAGCACTGCCCAGGCAAAACTGATATCCTGCCTAACGCATAATCCCCCCAAGCCAGACCTCGACTGCGGCACCAAAGAAGACTACGAATGGGAGAGAATTTACCCCCCTAGCCCTCTGGCTCCAACCAGAAGAGCACCTCCAGCTCCAACTCAGCCAATACTAAATCAGTTACCATCAGCAGAAGAACCCAGACAACCAGCGTCTCCTCCAGGAAATGCACCACAGATTTGAACTTTGAGACATTGTCTGGTCTCGAAGTGGACAGCCCTATGCCAACACCACCATGACCACCCACTAGCCGGTCATCCAGGCATCAAAGAAACCCTCAGACACACAGGAGAAAATATACGTGGGACAGGATAGGTCGGGACATACGGCAGTATGTAAACTCCTGAGAGGCGTGCTTTCGTTGTAAGGCCTATCCCGTACCACAGCCAACAGGAAAACCCCATAGACATCACACCGCCTGGACCCACTTGGCAGATGACCTAATGGGGCCTTACCCGAGAAGTACCCAAGGTAAAATATACCTGTTAGTGGTAACAGACCAGTTTTCTGGGTAGAAGCATTTCCCCCACCCAGTCAGGAAACCCAGATAATTATACGGAAATTCGAGACTGAGATATTTCCCGGATAGGGGTACTCCCAGGCTATAACAGATAATGGCACCCAATTTGCCAGCCACAGGTAGCAGAACATGTGCAATTCATGGGGGGTAGAGACATGGACAACCCCCCCATATCACCCGCAAGCAAACTCCACTGAGCGGAGAAATCAAGAGCTAAAGAAGAGTCTCCATCCCAGAGTGGGAGAAAACCTGCGTCATTGGGACAAGCACCTGCCTAATATTCTCTTCACCCTCAGGAGGAGAACCAACGAGGCCGTGGACACCAGCCCCAGCCACCTCATTCTGGAATGAACTCTCCACCACCCAGGTGACTGGCAGTGGGGACAAGCTTCCACAGAAATGCCACAACCCGAGGACATCATACTAGCCACCCTAGTTTGGACCACAAGGGTGCGGGATGCCCAAAGCCGGTACATTACCAGAAAATACTGGCAGCCCAGTACCAGGGTAAGAAGCTTCCGGATGGATGAGGCCATGCTCCTCCACAGCTACCTGCTTAGCAGGACCCATGGTCAGTTCAGCGCGGGCCTTGCTGACAAATGGGAAGGGCCCTACACGATTGTGGAATGCCAGGAGAATGTAAACTGGGCAGAGGATGCCAGAGGACGAATCCACGAACCAGCCATAGGGCAGATGCGCCCTTACCCCACCGGAACCGAAGACCGCAAGGCCGAAGCACCGGAAGGCAAAGGAGAAGAGGAAGGAAGAGAGAATGAACCTCAACCACAGGCACCCACCGAGATCGAGCAACCTGCCTTCCGAGACCAACCCAGCCCCATTTAGGAGAAAGATGAGCCCAGCAGAGCAGACGAGGCAGGGGTACCCGTAGAGCACCTGCCTCAGACGGTGCAGCCAACCAAATCCACCCAGGAGGACGTGGTCACCCACCCAGCCTCGATGCCGGACAGCAGAGAGGCTGCAGCTGCACCACCTTCCGTATGGGAGGATGAGCCCAGCAGAGCCGAAGGGGCAAGGAGTCCCTGCCTCTGACGGCAACCCATACGCCGCCCCTCCAAGAGGAGGGGGTACACCCAGTTGTGCATTGGTGTCTGAAGGCCCCAAGCTGGCCACTGCTGAGCACAACACCCAGGGGTCCAGCAGCCAACCCACGACCAGCCGGAAGAGAGGTGCCTCCCTGCACCTGCCGCACCGTCTCTCAAGGTCAGCCGGGGCAGTACCGTGAGTCGTCATGGCGACCCACGACCAAATTCACGTGGCCATACCCACAGCATGCGGCCATAAGAAGGAAGTGAGGCCACCCAGGCAAATGAAAGACTTCCGAAATCCAGTGAAACCAGTGGAAAAGAGCCTTAAATGTACAATGGTACACCATATTTTGTAAATATTAAAAATAATTGAGAGTAATATGTTTTTTAATTTATTGTAGGTGGCCCGTACGTCGATTATGTTAGTATAAATGATTTCAAGTGTACTCGTTTTGTAAATCTCGGGTAGATACCAGCCAGTCTAGGTGACGGAAGGCCTAGAGTCTGCACCACTAGAGCTTTGTCACTGGTAAAATTACCTGCCGTGCGACTAGCTAGGAGGCTACAGAGCAGAGCCACTTTAAAACGCCTTCAATGCCACTGCACATAAACCAGTAGAATTGACATACCCCTCATGAGTGGGTTCTGTATATACACTAATGTTTTATTACTTTTTTTGTGCTGATCTGTACATTGGTTTCCTTCCAGGTGTAATCTGTTACATTAATTTTTTAAATAAAAACCACCCTCAACTGATTCGTATGAGCAGCACGCTTATTACGTAACAAAGATGACAGCACGACAGCTATCCTGGCCATTTACCCAGCCAGCCAGTCAGCACACTAGAGAGACAGCGCCCCACCAGGCTGAAAGCAAAAGTGACACGCCACGTGCCGGAGCCCAGCNGCCAGTCAGCACACTAGAGAGACAGCGCCCCACCAGGCTGAAAGCAAAAGTGACACGCCACGTGCCGGAGCCCAGCAAGCGCACAGAAGAGGAGCGCTACAGACGACAACCCGACTTTCTTGCGAGTGACAGTACATCATCCCACCCACCAACATTTTTTTTCTACAAGATGAGTACGTTGCAACGGAGGGGGAGCAATTGACACAGGACGCATATTGATTTTGTCATATAGACATACACACACGCACACAAAACTCTGCCTCATCTTCATGTGTCATGTCANGCCAGTCAGCACACTAGAGAGACAGCGCCCCACCAGGCTGAAAGCAAAAGTGACACGCCACGTGCCGGAGCCCAGCGAGCGCACAGAAGAGGAGCGCTACAGACGACAACCCGACTTTCTTGCGAGTGACAGTACATCATCCCACCCACCAACATTTTTTTTCTACAAGATGAGTACGTTGCAACGGAGGGGGAGCAATTGACACATNTTTCTACAAGATGAGTACGTTGCAACGGAGGGGGAGCAATTGACACATGACGCATATTGATTTTGTCATATAGACATACACACACGCACACAAAACTCTGCCTCATCTTCATGTGTCATGTCACCCCAGGCGAGGTATCAACCATGAACGACTTGCTACCAGAGCTTACCAGCACGCCCCTTGGCAAGGGACTCCCACGGACACATCAGCCAAAATCGTTTTCACTTTAAATCAGGCGTCATGCCACCTCCCCGTGTTATAGAACCAGCCAAGCGGCCCAGCACTGCGCATGAGGTTTTGCAGCAGACACACAGCAGAGAGCCTGCTTCCGCCACGGCCCGAGAGATGGCACCAGAGTACAGCTCCGCCTACGGAGGGAGGAGCTACCCCAGCCACCCCCAAGAGCAGGTGGATATATGTCCCTGCGCCGCCGCAGAACAGCAGTTAATTCTCCGCAGCTCACTCCACCCCCTCATGTGCTGGAGGTCTCTGCAGACACTGACGTTCTCCAGTAAGATCACCGCTACTTACCAGACATCTTCAAGACCTTCACCAGCAACCCCCGAGTCCCTTCTGGACAACAGCAATCGAGTTAGTTAGGGCCAGTTAGCATTATAGCTACCTAGCCACATCTGCTCTTGTCTAGTTTAGAGCCAGGTCCCTTTCCCCTGGTATTCTCGTAGTCTACTTCCAGTCAAGATTCTTGTTAGGAGTTAGTACGGGCCACAGTGTCTATTCCTCGTGGGAATGAACAAGTTTTCTATCTATAACCTCCGAGTACTTATTTCTAGAGTGACTGACTGTTATCCCCCGGAGATGTCAGCCCACCAGGGAAAAGCATGAGACTACGTCATTACAACCCATTTGCTGAACCTAGAGTACGACTGCGGGCTCCCTTAACGTGTGCATGTACGTCTCAAACAAACACATTAGACGGCCACCTATACTGTGGAACAGGTACAGGAAGGCACCTGGTGCACACGTACGGTAGAGTAACTACCCCTAAGAACTCAATCCACAAGGTGGCTAGTCATCCAGTCCAGCTGATTCACTCCGTCAACCACGCTGTATTGTCGCCGGGAGGAGAGATAAGACTGCACCACACCCACATAGCTGTCTGACATCCGTGGGCTACCACCACCACCGCCAGCCACAGCACCACCTCCGCCCAAGGATTGGGCAAAAGTTCCAGCCAGCAACAGCGGCCGTGTCAGGAGCTACACCCGCCCACTCCAGGTGAACCAGTGTTGAGGAGGACAGTTAAGCCCACACCAGACTGTGCCGTGCCGTCAAGCTTCGTGCCCCATCTTATATACCAGCTGGGGTCCGGTTAGCAGCCAATAAAGTCAGCCCAGTCATATCGCTCGTGTCTCTTACCGACACACTGAAACATTGCCCAAATGTGACGTCGTCGCCAGTCACCAGACGTCGCGCATAAGTTTTAGAAACATTTGTTTTCTTTGCTGGCACAACATTTGTGGTGGAAAGATATGTGGTCCTGCTACTTACATTCTACAATGAAGATAATTTGTCTTCTGATTGTAATCTGTGTTCATATCTGCAGTTCTGAGGAATGATTTATCCAGAACATGCCTGTGTTTAAAATATTGTTTTGTGAGTGAATAACATTCTATTTTCTAGCAAATTCTAAATTAACTGTCTCACTGGGTGTAGCATCGTGGGCAGATTTACATGTTCATTTTGATGCTAATGTGTAATCATAGCTGTAGTTTTGAGAAATAAAATTAATCAGAACACGCTTAAATTTCTAAAGAAAATTTTAGAATGAATAACATATTTCCTAGCATACTGTAAAGAAAAGCTCTCCAACACTGCATCTTAGCGATTTGTGGCCACATTTTTATGCCAACTGACAGTAATGTGTGTTCATATATGCAGTTTTGAGGCTCTCCTAGACTGTAAATATTAATTAATTCTGCAAGAAAATATTCTAATTTCCCTTCCCTCTCTTGCATCAAGCAAATTTTTAAATTTTTTGCTACAGATTTATTTTTATGAAAGACGTTTAGTAGCTCCTTTATGACTATCCAAGCTAGGAATGTTTGTTTCCTAGTATTTAATTGTTGGAAAAGAGCCATAAAAAGATATTAGTATATATTATTTTATTTGTAATATAAAATAGTTTTTGCCTTGCCTATGGACCTAATAACCTTCACATACTGGAGTGTGTTGATGGTGAAGGGGAGTGGAACATACCTGGATATGAATTATATTCCTTCTCTTCCAGCAGATGAGTCGAGTGTTTTCATTATTATGTGGTCTCAGCACTAGGCAACTCTAGCATGTAATGTCAGTGATGGCAGGCTGGCAGGCGCATACGAGTAAACATTGGCGATCTTGGTGGAAGGGGCAAACAATCATGTGTGAGTGATTTCTTATTTTTATATCTTACCCACTTCTGAGTAGTACAGAATTGACAGACACTTGCAGTGGCTGTTGACTAAAATAAATGCAACAAACTTAGTTTTTGGCCTATTTCACTTAAAAGTTTTCAATTTTATAACAAATGTTTTCACAATT
Organism: Clitarchus hookeri; assembly: GCA_002778355.1. Classification (NCBI taxonomy): domain Eukaryota; kingdom Metazoa; phylum Arthropoda; class Insecta; order Phasmatodea; family Phasmatidae; genus Clitarchus; species Clitarchus hookeri. The sequence goes on along the minus strand of NQII01000251.1, from coordinate 188,316 downwards.
CCTCGAAATAGGGTCTTTACTTTGAGGGAATCATTACCGGGGTCATTTTGTCAAGAGTTTAATACGTGGTCTGGATATTATTACACGCGAGCGACACCTTATTGGTGTAGCAATTTGCGTGTCCAGCAGTCTATAATATGACATTCTGAAGTGCTTTGACGTCACATTGGGCTGTCATGTCGTGCTCATCATGTTACTTTGAATCAAACATGAGCTATACTCTGAAGGAAAAAGGCCTCCAGCATAACAGAGAAGAATGTGACTTGAATTATTGCACATAGGCAGAGAAGTGGACTCAAATGCTTTCTAACACAGTCGCTTATTATACACACGGTTACACTTGACGACACATCGCTACAGATGCTTGCGAAACAACAGAACAGGCGACTACCGAGCGTAAGCCATTTTGAAACATGAATGTCCATAGCGGTAGCAATCCAACACTCCTCCTCAATTTAAATATATATAATTAAATTGTTAAACTTTCATAAATACATTTCACAATACTTAATTTATATAACATTCAAGTCACTTCTACATTTTTCAAAT
>NQII01000251.1:152206-186658 GCA_002778355.1 Clitarchus hookeri | reverse complement strand
TTATTGCACATAGGCAGAGAAGTGGACTCAAATGCTTTCTAACACAGTCGTTTATTATACACACGGTTACACTTGACGAAACATCGCTACAGATGCTTGCGAAACAACAGAGCAGGCGACTACCGAGCGTAGGCCATTTTGAAACATGAATGTCCATAGAGGTAGCAATCCAACAATGTGGAACAATAGATGCATGAAAGACAGGGAGAGTGAAGAGAAACAGGGATGTGTGAATTCTACTGTAGAAGGAGAGAAGCAGCACTGCATGACAGTCTTGGCACGTGAGTCAGTGTCATCATTTACAAATTCACACTTCTGAAACATGAACGACACAGTCACAGCTGATGTTAGCAGGAAGGGTCGCGGAGAGCATCACACAAGAGTCGCGCGGAGAGCATCACACAAGGAACACACCCAGTCAATGTAGTCTACATTTTTTTACTTAAAAATCTAATCAATTATTTTATAATTAATTTACACACAAAACCAAAAATAAATAATTGGTAACAGTCGCACACTAATTGCAAAGCTACATAACAGTCTTTACACACAATATTGAGGAGAAAGTAAGTAGTTAAAAATAAGATATAAGCTGTAAATGTAGACATCTGGACAATGAAAGGTGTTGGTTACCTGTGTTGACAGGGAAAGCCAGTAATGCCATGCAATGTTGCACATCCTGTAGCTGTTCCTCTTCAAATGACGAGAAATACTTCCTTGCATGCCTGCCAACACACACCATTGAGCTGTGAGGTGTCTTACTACAGACACGCTAGCCACACAACTAAGTCCCTACACTAATCATGAACAATTATATACTTCTTACCNAGGTGTCTTACTACAGACACGCTAGCCACACAACTAAGTCCCTACACTAATCATGAACAATTATATACTTCTTACCGTATCCCATTGCATTACACTTAAATTTCAACACAAATCATGTCCTAGGTGCAAATAATTTCCAATTACCAAATAAATGAAGCTGTATTCCAGGTTTTCACAGCAAGCTGTCAGTGTCAAATAATACAAAAAGTACCTAAAAATTAAAAATACAAACTCAGTTAATGGTAATGAAACCACCATTCCAAACTGAATGATTAAGTGCTGTGCATTTGCATAAATTATTAAGCTAAAAACAAAAACGGAGAGAATAGGAAAAAAAGATTAATGTAATATCACTCTCCATAATATTTCTGAAATCTATCACTATTCACTTTAGTCATCTATTTCATTTCACTACTTTATTTCAAACTTTTTTTTTCACATAAAGTAAACTTTTGATATTTGTGGATCTCAATGTACCGGACTTCCGATAACTCAGATAGGGCAGATATAAAAGAAATATGGAAAACATTTTTCATTTAGCAAACCAGATAAGCTCAAAAAATATAAAGCTATTATCCAACATTGAAGCTTCTGTACACATCTATGTCTGTGTGTAAATGTCCACGTGTATGCGTGTTACTGATGGCCCGATAGCCGATAACCGGTAGTGGATATCGGTACATTTACCATTATCGGTTATTGGCACTATAATATCTGCACATTGGTAATGGCCATTCTAACCTCAACTTAAAGTGTTTTTTCTCCTCTGCTGCACACTTAATTTTCTCAACTCTTAACATTATGTGCGGTAATGCAACTAAAAAGAACGTTAATTTGAAATGTTGATGATCAATTTCACAACAAACTCTACTACAAAAAAAAATTAACGATAAAAACAAATTAGAATGTACATGCCCATAATTATTTTTCACTTCACGGATTATATTTTTATTTTTGGTAAAGCAGTATTATGTTCAACATGTTTTTCTCAAAGTAAACAAAATGATTGTGGCTAGTACCAACTGGCAAACACCAAAATTAGGTCCTAAAAATAAATATTGTAGAAAACTATTAAAAAAAAATGGTATTTGAATATTGGTTTTATGCTTAAATTGTAGTTTACTGGTACATGTAAATTTAATTTAATTACGTTTTAGTTAGAGATAGGTCGAATAACAAAAAATATCGGTTCCTGTTCCGGTACCGATTCTACAATTTAAATTGGTTACATTATTTGGTTCTATTTTGAATACTTGCCTTTTGCTTGCAATTTCATTGCAGCCAGACATCCCTCGAATTTTGTTTATCCTTTGGCTTAGACGGAAACAAAGAAGGCTTGGATGAATGTATTGTATGGCTAATGGCTAGCAGTGTTGCTTACTGGAGAGGGCTGAGTGATGGGAGAAAAGGGAGAGGAGTGATAATGTAAGAGCGAGACATGAGATAACAGACTTTTCCCCTACACTTCCTTCTAAACATCAGGGAATAGTTTACGACTACCACTCCATTTTTTTTTATAGCACGCATCCCAGAAAGTTTTTCCTTTGTTTTGGGGAAAAAAGGGCGCGCTACACACAAGTAAATACGGTAAACGAGAACCGAGTAGTTGTTAACCTAAAACCGGTTCCGAGTCAAACCTCGAGAACCGGTGTAAATTGGAACCGAAGAACCGAACTGACCCATCCCTAGTTTTAGATTTTACGAAAGAATTTAAAATACCAGAAGCAAACCTCTTCTACTAGCGCTGTGCTAACGAGTGTAGTACTATATTCAGTAATGTTACACAGGTTGACAATTCGTCAAAGTTCATTAATTACAAATGCCACCTGAAAAGCCATTTTCATGTTTACTTGTGGTAATATTTAGTGGTAAATGTTAGAACGTTACAAAAGTTTAACCATTTTTCAGAAAATAAATTATTTTCACTGTTTTGCTGCCAGGATCATCATCGCAATGATAGTTCTGTACGTGTAAATGTTTTAGTGCGAGTTGATTGCGTGAATCTGACGCTCCCCGCGTCCATGCATTTTTGGCCGTCAGAACACACGCGCTAGCGAAGCCTGCCGGCGGTCAACACCAATAAATATTAAGGGTGGCGGACGTGTCCAAATNGAAGGCACCAGGGCGCGAACACAGCTGCACTGGGCAGCTGCCCCAAGATACGCCGAGGTCCCACGACCCCGGGCTTCACCGCAATAAAACCCTGAGAGCTTTTGGGGCGAGCGTGCGGAGAGAATAGCGGCAAGGCAGGGGAACCACACATACGCCAAGCCAAGAGGCCACCCAAATATTTCCGCATGCACAGGACGAAGTGCTTAAACTTGTAAACCAGGATCGAGGGGCAACACCGGACCCACGCGCGCCGGAGGGCCGCACACGTTGTTTTATAACCCAGGGGGGGACGCGGCCATCGGCTGGCCACCTGCAGAAATAACACGAGTTCAATATGGCGATGGGAGCCTACAAAAACGACGAGAGAGAGGAAGGGGGAACCACTGCTTGTGACATGCATTTTGCACTTAAAAGAAGATTTTTGGATATGGAAGCTAATGTTGAGCAGTATGCTGCAGCAACAATATTGAACCCCCGTTATAAGAACAGGTAAGCTTATGGAATATGACTGTAGCAAAGGTACCTATTGCATACCTGCCAACCTTTCAGATTTTTTCGGAAGTCTTCCGGAAAAAGCTGCTATATATTGTATTGTTTTCCAGAAATATGTGTTGTTATAATATCATAATAAGTAACTACTGCTGCCATCTAGTTAGTTTGTACTCTTTGGTTTGTCCTCTTTGGTTCTTTGAATAAATATATTCATTTGATCACTAGTCAGTAACTAGCACGGTTGTTTCATTTTAGGTTATGGGCCCAGACCCATAATTCCAGTACAAATAAATGTTAGAGTGTATTTCTCGCGACGGTATATGAACAGTGATAGAAGTTCGTAGTGATACCATTTGTATTCTTGTAAACAGTAAATATGGCACCGAACTATCTAGTCAACGTACCTAAGTTGAAGGGTCGGGAAAACTTCAGTGAGTAAACTTTCGCAGCGGAGAATTTTCTAATCCTGGAGGGCACACTGCATTGCATTAAACCAGTTACCGGGAAGAGTGTAGAAGCCGCAGATGACGCGAAGACCAAGGCTAAACTGATAATGACCATCGACTCGACGTTATTCGTTCATATTAAGAATGTGACGACCTCAAAAAACTGTGGGACAAGTTGAAGGCTCTATTCGACGATGCAGGTATTTCTAGAAGAATAAGTTCACTGAGGAATTTAATCTCGATTCGCCTGGAAAACCGCAATTCTATGACGTCATATGTAACGCAAATGGTAGGAACCGGTCAGAGATTATGTGGGACCGGGTTTGACATCAGTGACGAGTGGATCGGATGTTTATTGCTAGCCGGATTGACAGAAAAATATTCACCTATGATTATGGCCATTGAGCATTCAGGAATTCCCATCACAACAGACGCCATTAAACAGAAGTTGTTGGATATGGAAACGGATGTGAACGTAAAATATCGTAATGAAGTTAGCGGTGCATTTGCGAGTTCGGAGAAGTGGCAACCTAAGAATAATGTCAAGGCAGGCAGAAGCAAAAATGGAGAGAAAACGCCAAAGCACATGTCAAATGCTACAAATGTAAACAGCTTGGTCATTACAAAAACCAGCGCCCAAATGATTCTGGCGGCTCAAATGACAAGTAGATGTTTCGTAAACAAACAAATGCATTCAGTGCAGTGTTTCTAAGCGGGAATTTTGGCAAAGATGAGTGGTACATTGACTCGGGTGCAAGCGTGCACTTGACGGCAAACTAAAGTTGGATTAGGAATGCTTACCTAGAAAATAAAGAAATTATTGTTACAAACAATAATAAAGTTCGGGTTTTGTGCACCGGCGACGTCGATATTGTAACAAAAACTGAAAAGCGTGAGTTTGAGGTGCCAGTTAAGGCGCATTCTGTGTACCAGATTTAACTACTAATCGGTTGTCCGTGAGCCAGTTAATCAGCAACGGGAATAAAGTACAGTTTACCGGGAAAGGTTGCGATGTTTACAATGCAACAAGGGGCACTTAATAACTACGTCTTTGTTAATAAATGGAGTTTAAAAGTTGAGAATGCCAAAAAGTGTACTGGCTGCATCCGCGGTGTCTGCAAACACATGGCATCGCAGATTAGGTCACATAAACAGCAACTATTTGAATAAAATGAAAACTGCCACAGAGGGTATTGACCTTGATGAAAAAGCTGACATAAGTAAGTCATATTGCACAATTTGCTGTGAAGGTAAGCAAAATCGACTGCCGTTTGCTCATGTTGGTTCAAGAAGTAATGAGATACTCGGAGTAGTTCACAGACATTTGTAGACCTACGGAGAAAGAATCCATTAAGTGAAACCTTGACTNTCAAGAAGTAATGAGATACTCGGAGTAGTTCACAGACATTTGTAGACCTACGGAGAAAGAATCCATTAAGTGAAACCTTGACTCGTTTTAAGGAATTTCAAGCAAAAGTGGAAAATGAAACTAACAAAAGAATCAAAACATTGAGAAGTGACAATGGAGGTGAGTTTTGTAATAAAGAATTTGATACATACTTGCTAAAGGAAGGTATTAATCATCAAAAAACAAACGCTTACACACCAGAGCAAAATGGATTATGCGAATGCAGTAATCGCACAACTGTGGAGAAAGCGAGGTGCCTGTTGCTTGACGCAAACTTAGGCAAAGATTTTTGGGCTGAGGCGACAAACGCAGCTGTTTATCTTCAGAATCGAATCGTAGCATCGGTGTTGGATGGAAAAACACCATTTGAAATGTGGACAGGAAGAAAACCTGACAAACTATCTGAGAATATTTGGTTCATGTAGCAAAGGAAAGAAGACAAAAATGGGACAAGAAGTCAGAGAAACATATATTGATGGGATTTCCAGAAAATGTCAAAGGTTACAGACTTTACAACCCAAGGACTAAATCTATGACAACTAGCAGAGATATCATCATCATGGAAGAAGAAGCTATCATACCAGTAAATGAGAGCACATTTAATGCTGAATCAAAAGATGAAAGTTTAGATTCAGTGGGGGACATTTCTGCAAAAAATGAAGTCAGTGGTAGAATCATCTGATAAGTCGTATATACCAAGTGAAGGTGAAGACATTGATGATACTACTGAAACAACTGAACCAGAAAACAGGCCGATGAAGAGCAGAAAGAAACCAGATCATTTAGGATTTTCAGATACGTGTGTTGATGAAAATGTATTTGATGATGCGAGCGGCTTATCTCCGGAAGAAGCACTAAAAGGACATGAAAGAGAGCAGTGGTTAAAGGCTGTGGATGAAGAACTTAAGTGTTTTGATGATAATAGTGTGTGGGAGTTGGTAGATGCTCCAAAAAGTGGTACGGTTGTGAAGTGCAAATGGGTTCCAAGAAAGAAATATGACAATGATGATAATGTTCATTATCGTGCTAGGCTTGTGGCGTGTGGTTATATGCAAAAACAAGGTGTGGACTATTCAGAGACATTTTCACCTGTTAGGCATACAACACTGAGATTGTTATTTGCATTATCTGCTCAGTTAGGTTTAAATATAACACATCTTGACGTGACTACAGCTTTCTTGAATGGGGAGCTTAAGGAAACAATTTATATGCAAAAACTAGATGATTTTCCTGTAACAAATAGTTGTGGAAAAGTACTTAAATTAAAATGGGCCATTTATGGCTTAAAGCAGTCTCCAAGAGCATGGTACAAGAAGGTTAATGAGTCTCATCAAGATGGGTTATAAGCGTTCTAAGATACAGTTTTGTTTGTGTACCAAAAATAAGAATAGTCGCAGAACAATTGTTACACTTTATGTCGACGACTTCTTTATTTTTTTCTAATGATGATAATGAAACTATGTGTTTAAAAAATGCATTAGAGTCACAGTTTAAAATCAAGGACTTAGGAGAGGTTAAGCAATGTCTTGGAATGAGTGTAAATGTAGACAAAACTAAAGGTGAAATTACTTTGACTCAGAAAAATGATATAGACCAATTATTTAAAAAAATTCCATACGACAGAATGCAAAATTGCAGATACTCCTTTAGAGGCTAAATAAAATATTAATAAAAAGGAAAATTGTAAAGACCAAATGCCATACAAACAGCTTATTGGAAGTCTTATGTATTTGGCGGTTTTAACTACGCCTGATATAGCATTTGCGATTACTGTAGTTACTTAAGCCAATTTAATAACTGTTATAATCAGGAAACATGGTTGNCGTTAATGAAAATGTATTTGATGATGCGAGCGGCTTATCTCCGGAAGAAGCACTAAAAGGACCTGGAAAAGAGCAGTGGTTAAAGGCTGTGACTGAAGAACTTAAGTGTTTTGATGATAATAGTGCGNACTAAAAGGACCTGGAAAAGAGCAGTGGTTAAAGGCTGTGACTGAAGAACTTAAGTGTTTTGATGATAATAGTGCGAGGGAGTTAGTAGATGATCCAAAAAGTGGTACGGTTGTGAAGTGCAAATGGGTTCCAAGAAAGAAATATGACAATGATGATAATGTTCATTATCGTGCTAGGCTTGTGGCGTGTGGTTATATGCAAAAACAAGGTGTGGACTATTCAGAGACATTTTCACCTGTTAGGCATACAACACTGAGATTGTTATTTGCATTATCTGCTCAGTTAGGTTTAAATATAACACATCTTGACGTGACTACAGCTTTCTTGAATGGGGAGCTTGAGGAAACAATTTATATGCAAAAACCAGATGGTTTTCCTGTAACAAATAGTTGTGGAAAAGTACTTAAATTAAAATGGGCCATTTATGGCTTAAAGCAGTCTCCAAGAGCATGGTACAAGAAGGTTAATGAGTCTCATCAAGATGGGTTATAAGCGTTCTAAGATACAGTTTTGTTTGTATACCAAAAATAAGAATAGTTTCAGAACAATTTTTACACTTTATGTCGACGACTTCTTTATTTTTTCTAATGATGATAAAGAAACTGTGTTTAAAAAATGCATTAGAGTCAAGTTTAAAATCAAGGACTTAGGAGAGGTTAAGCAATGTCTTGGAATGTGTGTAAATGTAGACAAAACTAAAGGTGAAATTACTTTGACTCAGAAAAATTATATAGACCAATTATTTAAAAAAATTCCATACGACAGAATGCAAAATTGCACACACTCCTTTAGAGGATAAATTAAATATTAATAAAGAGGAAAATTGTAAAGACCAAATGCCATACCAACAGCTTATTGGAAGTCTTTGGTATTTGGCAGTTTTAACTAGGCCTGATATAGCATTTGCGATTACTGTAGTTACTTAAGCCAATTTAATAACTGTTATAATCAGGAAACATGGTTGTATGCTAAGCGAGTGCTGAGGTACTTAAAGAAAACAAAGCATTTTGGTCTCAAATATTAAAAAAACCAAAATCCGCAATTACAAGGTTTTGTTGATGCTGATTGGGGAAATAATGTTCTAGATAGGAAGTCATACACTGGCTTGTGCTTTGTATTGGCTGGGTGTGCAATCTCATGGGAAACAAAGAAACAGAAAACAGTAGCTTTATCAAGCACGGAAGTAGAATACATCGGTGCCACAGAAACGTGTAGGGAAGCAATATATTTGCTCAATTTGTGTGAAATAACTGGAGATCTATATCCAATAACTGTGTTTTAATGAAGGGGCACTTAAACTCTCTGTAAATAATGTTTACCATAAGCGAACTAAACACATTGATGTGCGCTATCATTTTTGTAGAGAATGTGTCAGTAATAAAATTGTAGAACTGAAATACTTGGAGACAAATGAGATGCCAGCTGACTTGTTAACCAAGAGTTTGAACACTGTTAAACATTATCACCTCATGAATATGTTGGGTANCCTCATGAATATGTTGGGTTTTAAATTTCTTTAGATTTTATGTATAATTTAAATGTGTATACTTAGGGATGGGTCGGTTTGGTTCTTCGGTTCCAATTTATACCGGTTCTTGAGGTTTGACTCGGAACCGGTTTTAGGTTAACAACAACTACTTGGTTCTCATTTCTACACAGCAATAAATTTACTGCAAAACTCTGTCCTTACAAAAATAACTACCTCCTGTATAGCACTCCCTTTTCCCCAAAAATAAAGGAAAAAAATTCTGGGGTGTATGCCATACATGAAAAAAAATTAAGGAGTGATAGTCCTAAACTCTCCTCTCCCTTCTCTGTCTTTATCACACAGCCTGCCCCTTTAAGTAACACTGCTAACCCATCCATACATTTCACCATGCCTTCTTGGTTTCCTTGTAAGGCAGAGAATAGCCTTGTCAAGAGGGCTGGAGAAGGGAAGAAGGCACGTTTTTTTTTTAGAGGTGTGGCATTCCAACACAGTAAAAAAAAACAGCAGGTCACTGCATAAAAGAAGCAAAAAGAAAAAAGAAGCAGGTCACCCTCTGGAGTTGACATTCTTTTAATGATCATAGGTTAAAGTCATGCCACTGCGAGCTATTTAGTTAAAGTATTTTCCAAACATATCACANCCATGCCTTCTTGGTTTCCTTGTAAGGCAGAGAATAGCCTTGTCAAGAGGGCTGGAGAAGGGAAGAAGGAACGTTTTTTTTAGAGGTGTGGCATTCCAACACAGTAAAAAAAAAAACAGCAGGTCACTGCATAAAAGAAGCAAAAAGAAAAAGGAAGCAGGTCACCCTCTGGAGTTGACATTCTTTTAATGATCATAGGTTAAAGTCATGCCACTGCGAGCTATTTAGTTAAAGCATTTTCCAAACATATCACAATCACCACCTATTAATGTAAAAAAAAACGAATAATTTGTTACATATTTACTAAACTTAAATAAATTTAATACAAGTTTATCTGTATACATTAAATCTTATCTTCACACTTTATTATTGTTCTATTTTTCAGTAGGTTAAATAAAACATTTAATGAATTTTACCTGTATTGGTTGAATGAAGTTACAAGCAAAATGCAAGTATTCAAAATGGAACCGAATACTGGAACCAATATTTAAATTGCAGAATCGGTACCGGAACTGATATTTTTCGTTATTCGACCCAACCCTACTATACTTATTTGATAAAGTGGGGGTGGTGTTATATCATAATAAGTAACTACTGCTGCCATCTAGTTGGTTTGTACTCTTTGGTTCTTTGAATATATTCATTTGATTACTAGTCGGTAACTAGCATGGTTGTTTAATTTTAATATGTACATTCTTCCGATTTTTAGTTAGTTGATTCAATAAAAAAATATTTTACGTTAAAACACGAAAATCTTAGTGTTGTAATAATATAAATTGATACTGATTTTGCTTGCACCCAAGAGATCACGTTACGAGAGGGCGACAATCAATTTTCGCATATCTATTGTTTGTTGAAGTTGCATTTTTTTGACTGTGGAGTTTTTGATAGCTACGGAATTTTTTTGTGAATACGAATACATGTGGAAATTGATTTTACTGTGAACTGTTTCAATTTGAAGTCTAGTTAATACNAATAAGTAACTACTGCTGCCATCTAGTTGGTTTGTACTCTTTGGTTCTTTGAATATATTCATTTGATTACTAGTCAGTAACTAGCACGGTTGTTTCATTTTAATATGTACATTCTTCCAATTTTTAGTTGGTTGATTCAATAAAAAAATATTTTACGTTAAAACATGAAAATCTTAGTGTTGTAACAATATAAATTGATACTGATTTTGCTTGCACCCAAGAGATCACGTTACGAGAGGGCGACAATCAATTTTCGCATATCTATTGTTTGTTGAAGTTGCATTTTTTTGACTGTGGAGTTTTTGATAGCTACCAAATTTTTTTGTGAATACGAATACATGTGGAAATTGATTTTACTGTGAACTGTTTCAATTTGAAGTCTAGTTAATACCGTGTGCAATAAAAACTGTATGTAACTACGTATGGACTGTGATTGCAATGTGGAATGTGTTAGGTCTCTTGCCGGCCATTTACAACCAGATATTTTGGGAATCATATAGTGTAGAGTTTCCATGTATAATAAAATCAGACAAGGGCGATAGGTTATGCTTTTGTAGTATTTGCCGATGCGACAAACATTGCACATGGTGGGAAAACAGATACAAGAGTGCACATCAAAAGCGCAAAGCATGTCGCGAACATAAGGTGCCAGGAAGAAAATCAGAAGATTTCCAAGTTCTTTGCAAAACCTGGAAATGCTGATTCGGACGTTACATGAGCAGAATGCTTGTTTACTTCTTTTTTGGTAGAGCACAACATTCCCCTAACTGCCGCAGATCATGCACGTTTGCTACTAAAAAAAAAATTCCCAGACTCAGAAATTGCAAATAAGTATGGATGTGGTCATACAAAAATATCAGCAATTGTAAAGGAAGTGGCTTCTGATGCAAAATCTAGTGTAGTACAATGNAGTGGCTTCTGATGCAATATCTAGTGTAGTACAATGTTTGCAGAATGCACCATTTTCTGTTTCAACTGATGGAAGCAATGATGCCAATTTAAAGTTGTATCCCATTGTAGTGACGTTTTACGATGATACACGTGAGAAAATTATGAACTCTGTTCTTTCTACCCCTGCCTTGGAAGGAGATTCTACTGGACAGAATATAGGTAATTTAGTACTTGCACAGCTTGAATGCAATAACATTCCTGTTGAACACTGCGTGGCTTTTTGTGCAGATAATGCCGCAGTGATGGTTGNAAAGGAAATGGCTTCTGATGCAAAATCTAGTGTAGTACAATGTTTGCAGAATGCACCATTTTCTGTTTCAACTGATTGAAGCAATGATGCCAATTTAAAGTTGTATCCCATTGTAGTGACGTTTTACGATGATACACGTGAGAAAATTATGAACTCTGTTCTTTCTACCCCTGCCTTGGAAGGAGATTCTACTGGACAGAATATAGGTAATTTAGTACTTTCACAGCTTGAATGCAATAACATTCCTGTTGAACACTGCGTGGCTTTTTGTGCAGATAATGCCGCAGTGATGGTTGGCAATAAAAATGGTGTTGCAGCAGTGTTGAAAGAGAAACACCCTGGGCTTATTGTGATTGGTTGCATTTGTCACCTGATAAATTTATCTGCAGAAAAGGCTGTATCTGCTTTGCCGGTAAAAGTTGATGACGTTCTTGTGGAAATTTTTTATGATTCGGAAAAAAGTTCAAAGAGAAAAGAAAGGTTACAAAAATTTCAAGAACTCCATGATACGGAAGTGAAGAAAATACTCAAGCATGTCTGTTCAAGATGGCTTTCTCTTGGAAGAAGTTTGTTGAGGGTTTTTGAACAGTGGGAACCATTGCTTAGTTTCTTTAAGGGAGAGGTTGTAAATGAGAAACCTTCATCTTCGAGTCTCACCTCTTACAAAATTACCATACTACAATCATCATCATGGTTAACCTCTGATGGGATATGTCAGAAAAACATATGAGAAAAGGAAGAATTTGGGTTCTGCTACTAATTCCCGCAGTAAGAGAATTGCTTTGACATCAGCACACAGCGATGCTCATATTCTGAAGAATACAAGTCCTTTTGTAAATCTGAAAGAAAAACTATTTATGTTCCTTTCTTCTGACCTAAATAAAGCATTTTGTGCATTTCTTCTAGGTGTCTTTCCAACATTTGAAAAACTGAATGTAATTCTTCAGTCAGCATCTCCAAACATTCATATTTTGAGAGAACTGTTGCTTGATTTTCTAAAAGCATTGCTATCAAATTTTGTAAAAGCAAAAGCTGTGAAAAATTGCTCATTATCAGAATCAGAAAGGAGACACCGAATTAGTGATAGGAGGTAAAGCATCTAACATTGTGGAAACACTTTAAGAAAAGGAAAAAGTAGTTTTCTTTGCAACTGTCAGAACTTATTTTGTTACAGTATGCAACTACATTGTTCACAAATTCCCCATAAAAATGAAGTCTTGAAAAAATGCAGCTGTGGCAAGAGTGAATAATCACAACAATGCCAACTTTTCTTCTGTTCGCTACTTTGTGGATTTGTTTCCTTTGATTTTCGGACATGTTCTTCCACTAACTAGGGATGCAGCTATGGATGAAACTGAAAAACAATTCTCAACTCTTCAGATAGACATTTCAGCCCGTAGTGCTACAGGAGATAGTGGTGATGTTAAGTGGGCCAAGTTATCCAGGATTCATGGTGTTGATGGCATTTTAAAATACAATAGAATATGGAGAATAATGTTGTCCATCCTGTCCATTCCACACAGCAATTCAGAATGCAAGCATGTTTTAAGTTTGGTGAAAAAAAACAGATCCCAGTTCAGATCATCCATGTCTAATGTTACTATAGAATCAATTTTTGTTTTGAAATGCAGGAAATCAGGCTTATGCTATGAACAAAATTTTAGTGCAAAATTCCTAAAGAAAGCCACAGTGTTCCATCTAAACAGTACAGTACAATACAACAACATAGCAAAAATAGATAATAGTTTTATGATTCCATAGTGCTCTAACTTGAGTAGGAAGATAGTTTTCAGATTTAAAGAATTAAGCTAACAACGCAATGCAGATGTCCCGGAGAAAGCTACGGGCACTAGTTACATCTTTAAAATTGCTGTGTTCAGATGCTTCGTCTCATTTCACTGAAAGTGGAAAGGTAATAAAATATTAACATATTATGTTTTTTAGTCAAGTTATTAGTGTAGTAAAGCATAATGGGCATTTTTCATGCTAAGCGGTATTATGTATGGTAAGCTTGCATTGTTTAACGTAATTTTTATTAAAAAATTTAATAATTTTATTGTTTTTACAAAATCTCCCTAATTTTGATCTCCTAAAGTTGGCTGGTATGAGGAGGGGGGAGAGGGGAATGTGGAGGGTTGACGTGGCGTAAGTGGAGGAGGCGGCGAGAAGAACGTGGCGGACGTGGAGGATGAAGTAAAGGGTGACCGTGGCGGGCTTGGAGGGTGACTGTGGCGGGGTCGAGGGGGTCGTGGAGGAGGCGGCGAGAGGGACATGGAGGGTGACTGTGGCAGATGTGGATGGAACATGATGTGGTGGGAGGGACGTGGAGGGAGGATGATGTGGCAGACGTGGAGGGAGGGTGACGTGGGCGGGCATTGTGTGTGTTTTGTTTAATGCTATAGCTATAGTTTCACTGAAAACTACAAATTACTAAACAGTGAGTGACATTATAGAATAGGTCTACAATATATTATAAATACATTTTGCTCCAGAGTTTTCAAGAATTCCGGATGCACAAAAGGCTGCAGCATGGATACATGTGCAGCTTGGAACAGATGTCCCCAAAGAAGAAACTAAAGTACCACCAACGCCTCAGCCATTGAATGAAGAATCAGTATTGCGGCAGATATGTGCTGAAATAATTCAAATGTCAAATGTGTCCCACACCAAAACTGATTAACCAAATCGACTGAGCCTACTATTTCACTTTTTGATGATCCTTCGACCTTCTGGAGAGAAAATTTATCTTTTCCGAATCTGAAACTGCTTGCCCAAAAGAAACTGGGCATTCCCCCTGTTTCTGTTGCTTCAGAGAAGTTATTTAGCACTTATAATGGCATTTGCACCAAGAAACTAAATTGCCTCATCACAAAATGTTCAAATATTAACATTTTTACATCAAAACTTAAGTTAAATATCATAAGCACTGTTAACCGCTTTGTATTTTTTCCACTCAAATTGTTTATAATTTAAACAGAAGAGACAGTGGTATGTTAACCGACACATTTTCGAAGTTTAATTACTTACATGTATGTAGCCTACATAGTATCATAACAAATTGTTAGCTTAGTTTTCATAATNATTTTCGAAGTTTAATTACTTACATGTATGTAGCCTACATAGTATCATAACAAATTGTTAGCTTAGTTTTCATAATAATTTCTAGTTTTGTAAAGGACAGAAAGTCAAGTACTTGCAGAGTAGTGCCAGTCTATAAGTACATACTACTCAGTCAGCACTTGAATTCCTGTCCTTTTACATATTTTCAGTAGACTAGCGACCTACTTGCAACCTTAACTTAGTTTTAAAATATGTTACAGTGAGCTATAATTTTGTATAATGTTAAACAATTTTTTTGCTGCTTTGATGTACCAGGCATAAANATTTTCGAAGTTTAATTACTTACATGTATGTAGCCTACATAGTATCATAACAAATTGTTAGCTTAGTTTTCATAATGATTTTTAGTTTTGTAAAGGACAGAAAGTCAAGTACTTGCAGAGTAGTGCCAGTCTATAAGTACATACTACTCAGTCAGCACTTGAATTCCTGTCCTTTTACATATTTTCAGTAGACTAGCGACCTACGTGCAACCTTAACTTAGTTTTGAAATATGTTACAGTGAGCTATAATTTTGTATAATGTTAAACAATTTTTTTGCACGAAACTACATGGTCCGTATTTGTAAATCTCACTTAACAGCAAGTCTTTTTAGCTTATTGCAAACAAAACTTTTTGAGGCAACAGTTTTCTCTAATGCGTGTTCAAGTATGAACATCCCCATGCATGTGTGCACTACAAGAGTCCGTATGTGTGCGTGCCTGTGCTGATGCATCATGGGTGATGTCTAGTTTCTTTAGCCTCTGGCACAGCTCCCTTTGTTGAGCTCTGTGAGCCATGCACACCACAGAACCAACCTCAAGCAAGAGCAGTGGCCCACACGGCTGCTGCTGCCCCCTGTATGTCGACTACCCACTTCACACGACTGCTCAGTGCTTGGGCGCGAGGCAGCCTGCCACCCCTCCGGCCACTGCCAGAGGAGTACTAACCTACGGCACATCCTCAATGTGCATCCAGTGTCCTTGCTCTCTCTCCCCCTCCACATGTACAATGACCCCCTCGCTCGCCCTGGGCCCAATGTATAAATACCAGCAGCAGACCAAAGTTCGAGACTAGTTCGTCTCAGCACAGTTGCAGAACATTACTCTGCTCAAGCGCTCTCCAACTCTGCACTGACGTCTGCTAAATCTTCTAGCTCTATGCTTCACTTCACCTAGCCACAGTGCTAACCCCTTGTTGTTGCTTGCCAAGTATGCTGTATGTTGGGGTCACCCTNATGCTTCACTTCACCTAGCCACAGTGCTAACCCCTTGTTGTTGCTTGCCAAGTATGCTGTATGTTGGGGTCACCCTCACCCCTTCAGCTTCCATGTCTAGCACAAGAATTGGCCCGCTAGGAAACACAGGCAATCTTGGTCTAGCCCTTCAGGCCCTGGTATGGGTAAAGGCTGGTTTTGCTGGTTTACCGGAAGCACAGATCAGTAGAGAGACACTCGCTCCTATCCACACAAATACACGACCTGCGATACGTCCAGTACCGCTAAAAGCCCAGAGGGCTACAATTGGGCTTGATAGTAAAAGATTGACATGCCACGGGAGACGTCATAATCTACTCTAGCCTCCACCACAGCCGTGGTCTCCTTCAAGAAGAGATGTAGCTGCCACACGTGACAGAGCACATTGCCCTAGGTTACAGAAGTGCAGTACCTGCCTCGTCAGCCTGCAACCCACCCAATGCAGAAGGCCTGCTTACCCCTCTAGCCCTGGCAGCTAAGAGGAAGCGAGCGACCCGCCGTCGCTTCTCTCCTTTCTACCACGCCGCCAGCCCTGTGTCTCTGGTATTAATAAGGCTTGCAGTCCTCAGTTCGAGGCTGACTCGCACACCTCTTTTGCAGAACGTCAGGCTGCCCGGATGCGCTTCGAAGCCAACAACCAATTGCTAGACGAATCGCTGCCCATCAGTGTAATCAAGCCACAAGCCTTGTTTGTTACCAGCCAGTCTACGTACTATATCAACCGCTACCTCGCAGCTCATGAAGCCTGCCGCGCCTCACTGCTACCTCGCTAGCCACGTCTTACGGTGTAATGAGTCCAAGCTACTGCAAACTTGGGGTTGTGTTCGCACCCCGCGCCTACCGTGACTAAGGACCACTCCTTGGTTGGCATCCTAGATCGACCCTTCAGGCCCCAGTCAGGGTACAGGCTGGGTTATGTGAGTTTGTTGTTCTAACAACAAATGGGCATAAACCAAGCTGGTTGAGTTATCACTCTCAGCCACTTTGTTTCAACACCCTGCCTGCTGCTATTTACTGTTTTCGTCCAACAATCCGCAAACACTCTTGCAGGGACAGACATGTGCCGACCGCCAACTCATACCCTCATCCATCTGGAACCTCTATTTCTTCGGAGTGGTGGTTCTCTCGACAACTGCACCTTTCTGCAAGTGCTTAGGTCTGCCGGCGACTTCCCGCCCGCTAAGTAACTTGCTGGAGGCCGGTACACATGCCTACCCAACAGTTCCACCTGCCTACACCAGTTTCCTTCAGGTCGTGCCCATCCCTATGGTAAATCAGCTATCTCCCCTCTTACTATACTATCCTCTTATGCCTCACCACAGGGCTGGGCAAGATACGGCGGCCAAGCAGGGGCTAGCCCTGGTTGCCGGTCTGGTCGGGGTAAGTCAAGATGCCACAAGGGCGTACACCTGAAAACTGGAAGAAGCTATCCAGCAGAGAGGGACTCCAGCCAGCGCAACTAGTAGTAACAAGAGAGTACAGTTTGCACTCCTGTGGCACCCATCATGAGCGATATCTCCACTGCAGCCTACACCACCTAAGAGAGCAGCCACACTCGCACAGCCTTCAGCTGCAGATTGAGTAGCGCGACGTCTGGACACGACGCCCAGTTTTGCTCCTGCACGAACGCAAACCAGACCAGTACCTCAAATCACACCACCACGTGCACAACGGGACATTGCAGATATGCCCAAACCGGCCCATCCTGCTTCCAGTTCAAACCCAGTCAAGTCGACGGCGCAGTCTTCCCTGCCAATGAAGGGGGGAGAGGGATCACAGACGCCAGCAAAACCCCAGTATAACACTTAGGTGAGGCATCAAGTTTATTCCTACACAATCTCTTCCTGTCAATGTAACTCCAGCATCCCGGTCCCTAAGGAGGGAAGCTTCGACTAGGACCACCTGCTGAAGGCACAACTCTAGACAGGTGTGGCGTCAGTGTGTGTGTGTGGATGAGCATGTGCATGCCTGTGTCTCTCTTCCCTTCTATCTTATGCATGTTTCCATAAGACCAGTATGGAGTGTTGTTACCTGACAGCATCCATGCGGCGGTCTGCGCGCACCAACTCCACAAACTCCTGGATGCGCAGGTTGAACTCCATGGTCGACTTGAGCTTGCGCAGCTTAGAGCGGTTGTCATGGCACCATGCCAGGCACTTGGCAGTCTCGCGCCGCGCCAGCGAGCACTCTACTTCTCGCGACACCAGGAACACATCTGCAACAGAGCAGTGCACATTCACCTGGGCACACTTCACATCAACAACATACACTACAGCACACTTCACGACAGGACCCCACTTCTCCCCTCTCGATTAGAAAGGTGTCGGCCGTGCACAAATAAACTATAATTTTTTAACAGAAATACACCACTGTGCTAAAAAATCTGCTCACAAAGTTAGTAAAAAGATTTAGAAATGCCCTCTCTTCATTTTTCTAAACTTACTTTCATAAACTTTTACAATACAGTTAACATTTAGCCCTATTTATCTCTTGCACACTTAAGGCTCCCCCCTACCTACAGCTGTTTTTGTGTTTGAGGCCGAGAGGTGCAGGAGCATTAAGGGAGACACTTCCTTGAGCACAGAGTACGCCACCACCACTAACCACAAGGCTCTGAACTAATGTACATGTTCTAGTCGCACTGTGTGTACCTACGGGACTTTCAGCGGTGACCCTATTTTTTATTGGTGGAAAGTCTGTAGCAGGGTGTACGGAGCCTCCCTAGAAGGAAGATCGGCCTCATTTGAAGCCATTTTGTTTTGTGAATTTTCTCAATTTTCAAGCAGTATCTGAAGATGAAAATTTTTTGGAGCGAAGTTGTAAGTCTGTTCTTCCTTAATGTAGTAAAAATTATGTCACTNCCTTAATGTAGTAAAAATTATTTCACTGGTATGTAAATACTACTATTAAAACTTACAAACCCTGCAAGAAAATGCAATATACATCCCTTTGTTTACTGCAAAATTTCTTTGACGAAATAATAATTTTTATTTTAGTAACATAGCAGCATCTTTTGTGAATACATCGCTGTAGTAATATCTTTTATTACCATTTAGTTGTTCTGTGAAAATTGAATAACGGCGAAGCTCGTTTTCGCAGTTTTCCACTCCCAAAGCATGCAGCCGTGCATGGGGGACAGATGGGGTAGTGGAGTGGGGAGAGAGCTGCTCCTGAAGTGAAAAGAGGTCAAGAGGGGAAGTAAGGAAGAGACCGGGGGGAGGGGGAAGCACGGCTCTGAATTCATCCAGTAAGGGGGAGGAAGGGTCCGTATTTCTGGGCGATTTCGAGACAGCCTGGGGGAAAGCTGCTGTTTGTGAAGGAGCGACGAGGCTAGCAGGGACTGGATATTTTGGAAGAAGAAACAAATGTTAGGCTTGGAGTTATCACATTGTGTTTATCATAATAGTTTACTTACGATAAGCCTTGTTAATAGTTATGCAATTATTACCTATAGGTACATAAAAAAAACGAGTGATTACGAAAACTAAATAGTATTAGCGTAAAATGATACATCCATAAATACAGCAAAACTGTCGGAAAATGCNCGAGTGATTACGAAAACTAAATAGTATTAGCGTAAAATGATACATCCATAAATACAGCAAAACTGTCGGAAAATGCATTCAACAGATTGACACTTCTCTTGCAAAATGGAAACTGACTTGCTTATCTAATACAAATAAATACTGAAATGAAAGGTTTCAACTTGAATGTGATATCCATCATATCCCTACACATCTGGCCATGACTCGCGGGCCATGTGTAGCAGTTTGCAGACAGACTCACATGGGACGTGAAGGTTGTTTACAACTTCAAACTATCGAACCCACCAGTTTCCTCCGTATTACCATGGCCGCGGGCTGGCTGTAGAATCCCACTTCAAGTAGACATGTAACCGACAATCGCAAGTCGATGCCACCACTATTTGTATCCTCTGATTCTCTGATGTTTTCTCTACATTGTAAGCTGACAAACTCCATAAGCCTCAAATTGTATGACTTGCTTCATTTGAAAATATGGATCAAAAGTAATAGTTCCTTTAACAGTTTCTCAGTTTTCATTACAGCCTTAATACTGGAGAAAGGGCTTGAGTTTGAATTCAATATAGTTTTTGAGAATACCAAAGAAAAAACCTTAATGTACCGATATATGCAAAATCCTCAATTGAATGTAACTAGCACTGGTGAGGATTCTTAGTGTGCCTAAAATTATTAAGAGTTCTCAATTCATGTCAAACGCAGTGAGCTTATCATTATCAGTTCACCACAATAAAAAATACTATCCTTACGTGTAGAATACACCCTGTTGAACAAGTCTTGTTAATTTCAGTTAAAAATAAACTGGTCAATTTTTAGATTTTGGCACCACAATGATTGAATTCAGTCCACTGTGCAGAGTAATAAAAGAAATGAGGGGAAGAAAGGACNTTTAGATTTTGGCACCACAATGATTGAATTCAGTCCACTGTGCAGAGTAATAAAAGAAATGAGGGGAAGAAAGGACCATTGAATCTACAAATTATGTCCTATACTATAGATCACTATTTACTTGCAGTGCGATATAATTATGAAATTTGCCATACCAATAATAAATATACCAGACTTGAAAAAATTATAGAAGCTAAATTTTTTTTTTTTTGAAATCTTGTCATGCAAATTTTCTTTTAATTTATTTTAATTAAATTTCGCCGTTTATTTCCAAAAACTTAAGCTAATAAAGCAAAACTTCTTTACAATTATCTTATAAATAAAAATTTTTCACCTGCAGGTTTTGTACTTTATTAATAATGGTTTTTATGATTCATATCATGTAAAATTCTATATAACTAAGAAATTTATGTTCATTAACTCGCGAATTAAAACCTCTCCGTAGGTACTAAATCGCTGTGGTGTAATGGTTAGCATACCGACGTGCACTAAGGAGAGATGGTAAGCGCGAAAACCCGGCTTCAGGACTTATGTGATAGAAAATTGGTATTAAATAATTTAGTTATTTTCACGCGTTTCCTCACAAAGTGTACAGAATAAGTGTTACCTTACTTGTCACAACATTTTACCAAATTTTTTCCAGGTATTTTTCCCTTAAAATCAAGAAATAACACTATTTAACATGCGAATTCAGTGTGCATTTGTATGGCTATTTTCCTTTACAGTAACCGTAATTTTCTTTCAGCACCAGGTAGATGGAGCCTGCAACATGCTCTTCTACTCTATGTACGNAACACAAAAAAAAAAAAAAAAAAAACCCCCCCCCCCCCCAATTCTTTTAACAGGTTCAGCCATTGCGTCCACAATCATGAACATGTTGCACGTGAAGCACATCTCTAGTTTATAAATGGATGATGGTGCCATCTTTGAGCACGCAGCAAGTTATTCACTGTGCAAAATTTACACTCTGCACAAGTACAGTGCACACCAAAATAATACACAATTACCACACTTCAGCTCACAAATTAATGTGTAACCAAACAGGTTTAAGAAATTTGCTACATCTTCAATAACTCTGGATTATTTCATTTTCCCCTTCACTGCCCCATGAACATGGGATTAGCTATATTGTCCATAAAACTTGAGCAAGCGTCCGTTACCATAGTTACTTGTGTATCTACCACAAACACTTATTTTTTCCGGAATAAATTTGAAGTGTGGTTGTGGGTCTTGCATAGAGATTAAGGTTTTGGAGGAAAATATAGGACTGAAAATAGTCTGGTTCGTCATAAACAGCTATTCCCTCCCGCCTATAATTGCATGGCAACAGCAGTTATAACATCAGCCACTACACAAAGTTTATAGAAACAAAGTAGATATTTGCTATGCGAGGTGCAGTGGGAGTATGACTTTCAAGCTAGTACACAGGCACGGGCCCCGCCTGGCAACTGAGCAGTCCACATTTACAGCTTTTGTTATAGTAAGCAAAAGTTGATGTGCCATGAGAAGTAACCTTGTGTGACTGTCTCGCCTACTTGTGTCGCGCTCGACTGTACTTGGTGAGCGACAGTTCCCTGCCCTGTTAATCGCCAGGCCTGCTCGGCTGGGCACAATGGCCTAAATCACAAATATAATGCCCACCCTATGAAGATGTCAATTTATTCAATAAATGCAAAAATCAAAGGCGTATATTTACAGTAAATATGGTAGACATTTGAGTAAAGGTGGCAAGTAGGCTGCCAATAATGTATAAAAAAGGACAGAAGCAAAAGTACTCACTGTCTAGCACTTTTCAACAGGCACATGTAACACACATGCATGCGCGCACACACAGAAGGACAATACATTTTTCATGCGGTCGTGACGTTTCACTAGCTAGGCCAACTTCATCAGGTGGGAAGTTTTAGGGCACAAAATCCAGGCATTCCCGGGCCTCAATATAAGATAATCACAGCTCAAAAACCATACTCCACAGCTGTACTGGCAATACTTAAATTTTCCCGCAGCACCCTAATTTACCACCTGGCCATTAGGTTCACTACCAACAGCGCCCTCCCACCATATTGCCCAACGGAGCTGGTCTAGCCAGTGAAACTTCGCAACCAAGTGAAAAATGTGTCATCCTTCTTTGGGTGTGTGCACCTGTTGACAAGTACGAGACTGAATACTTATGCTCCTGTCATTTTTGATATATTATTAATATGGTACACCTATAGCTCCTGCCACATTTAGTTTTGTAACATATGTATAGCTTTTGCAACATATGTATAGCTTATGCAACATATGTATAGCTTATGCAACATATGTATAGCTTATGCAACATATGTATAGCTTATGCAACATAGTTGTGCAACAAAACAATTTTTATAACTGAAGGCGTAAAAATATTTTTTTTTCTGGGAGGTAATTAAAAAATGTGTGTTGCTGGTCTTGCACGGGGTGCGAGTGATACACAGGTAAAGGCAGCATGTTCACTTTGCATTGACATTTGATCTTGCAAATGATAAAGCATTACTAGGATAACTAGGCAACAAAACCTTTATTCAAATTAATGGTTCCAACATACAGTGTTTACCTGCAAAGGGACACCCTTGCTGATGGGCAAAAGGTATATTTTCAGGCAAAAAAACATACCCATAAGGGTTGTCCACGCATATGGGTCACACCATACTTTTGCCTGCCTGTCACTGTCAGTTCCGCTTTGAATCACCTCCAACTGCCCAGCTGGCTCGCTCCCTTTCTTTTTTTTCTTTCTCCCTCTTGCTCTGAATCCTCCCTTCTGCTCCCCAAACTCTTCTTCGACCAGATTCTTCATCACTCCCTTCAGCTCCTTCCCCTAAAGCAGGGATGGCGAACCAATGGCACGCGTGCCATTGATGGCACGCGAAACAATATTTTGGGCACGCCACGCCACGGATCAAAAGGTTTGCATTTTAGTTTAAAATAACAAAGTTCACTATGACGTATTGATGCATTCTGCATCCCGAGATATATTTTTCCGTCAGCAGGCACACACTGTCGAAACTCGCAACGACAAGGAAACGCGAACAGCCGCCATAAACCAGCTAAGGGTTCGGCGAGCGTGCCAGAAGAATGACGCCAGGATTCCGCCGCGACGAGAAGGCACAGCCTCTCGCAGCTGCGTCGAAAACGTTAAAAGGTTTCACAGCCCACAGCTGCATTTCTCTCGCAGGCTGGCTACTGCCAAAAACCAGCTAATAGCTTTGGCGAGCGTGCTGGAACAATAACACCAGAATTCCGGGAAGGAAGGAACACGTGTGTCTCGCAGCGGAAAGGGGGACGCTAAGCCCTATACAACTGGGGCCGGGTATCCCACTCGAGCACGTGGTGGGCGAAGCCATAAAACTTTAATGCCAAAATCGCCGGCGCCGCTGAGACCACGTGCGGATAGCCGCAGCGCCGAACACGTGTTTACGACCAAGGGCGCGGCGTTCAGCCCCCAGCCACGTGCGAGATGAGGCGTTTTAATATGGCTAACGGGCTAATAAAACGGCGGAGGAGCAGACGAGAAGAGGTCAGTTCTACCACAGACGCGGAGGGAGTGAGTCGGCGTACGCGAGTCGAGGAAAGAGGAGTGGAGCCGGGAGGAGTGGAGTTCGAGAGAAGGCATCACGACGCCAAGACCAATCTGCGAGGAACTGTCGCAGCCTCCCGACGAGGTGACGAAGCAGCCCCGAGTTCGACACCGGAGCGGAGTCAGCCCCAGCCGAGAGACGAACCAGCGCCTCGAGACAAGCTAAGTAGAGACATGCAGCAAGTGTGAAGAACCTTGTTAAGCGAAAAATAAAACGACATACGTGAACTCTCAAGGAAGTTCAAATTCATTTGGTAAATTTGAACTACGAACAGTAGTGTCAACATATTTACACGCCCTATCACTGAGGACTAGCATCCATTGCTGGCGCCCTACGCAGAGAGCAGATACAGACTTATACGCCATAGCGCAAATAGGGAGGTATCAGTATTATATTAGGAACGAACGCGCGCGAGTGATCCTACGGACCTACGCTAAGGAGTGAACGGGTGCGGTGCGCGGGGCGGCGGGCGGAAAGCGCGCTCGTTTGTTATTGTCTTGCCTTAGTTACGTCGTGGACTACAATTGCTAATGACGCATAGTTTGTTGACGTTTTCGTTCGTTCAATTTCGTTGACACAACTGTATTTTAAAGTTGATTTTTAACTATTATTTACCATGGCTAGTTCAGCAAAAAAACAAAAAGGGCAAGATAGTAAGTGTAATAGAGAATTTCAAACTTGGTGGACTGAAAAATATGGCATGATAAGTAAAGGCGACAAAGCGGTGTGTGTTTTATGTTCTGGTACAGTGGTATGTAGAACATCGTCTGTAAAACGGCATTTTGAAACAAATCACAAATCTCTTAGTCAAAAAAGCGAACCAGTGCAAAAGGAATTAATTGCAAGTGCAATGAAAGACAGAAATAAACAGTCAACGTCTATGATTAAATATGTTGGCAAAAATTGTCATACGAGCGCGGCAAGTTACTCGGCTGCAAATGTCATTGCTCGGCATAGTAAACCTTTTCAAGATGGAGAGTTTTTGAAGGAAGCCTGGTTAGCATGCGCGCCCTCACTTTTTGATGATTTCGATAATAAAGATAAGATAATTCAGCGCATTAAAGATACTCCTCTATCTAGAAATACAATAAAGGAAAGAATCTTAAAACTGGCCGAAAATATAACAGATCAACAAAAAATTGACATTAACTCCGCTCCTTTTATATCGCTATGCATTGACGAAAGTACTGACATTACTAAATCTGCACGTTTAGCTGTTTTTGCTCGATATTGCGTAGGAAACATCATTAAGGAAGAATTAATTGCGATAACATCGTTGCTAACAACTACAAAGGGCACAGATATTTGTACGGCTGTTAAAAATTCGCTTGCTGAGAAAGAAATTGATTTTAAAAAAATTGTTTCAGTCACAACTGATGGTGCTCCAAGTATGGTGGGCAAAAAAAATGGTTTCATAAGTTTATTTCAAACAGACGTAGGACATTCGATTCTTGAATTCCACTGCATAATTCACCAACAAGCCTTGTGTGCTAAGAGTGGTTTAACATCTCTTGATAAGGTAATGGCGGTAGTCACAAAAATAGTCAACCTCATATCGTCGCACGCTTTAAATAAGCGAAAGTTTGATGCTTTGTTGAATGAAGTCAACTCGGTATATAATGGCTTACTGATGTATAATAATGTTCGCTGGCTGAGCCGCGGGAACGTACTTCAAAGATTTGTTGACTGCTTGGAAGAAATCAGACTGTTTGTGCAAAATGAGGGAAAAATTGAACAATACCCAGAGTTGTTGGATGTTATGTGGCTTTCAAAATTGATGTTTTTTACAGACATATGCCAACATTTCAATGAATTGAACGTAAAGCTTCAAGGCACAAATAAAACAATTATCGTCATGATAGATCTCATTCGCGCTTTTGATGCTAAACTACATGTTTTCAGGAACGATATTACTACAAAAAACTACAAGTATTTCCCAAACTTGAAAAAAAATTTCAACCATTTAGATATACATGAGAAACCAGGTGGAGAAGTAACTGAAGAATTTATTTCTGTAATTGATTCTTCAATCAAGGGATTCTCAGCGAGATTTTCTCAGTTCAGAGAATTATCGGAAACACTAAAGTTTATTATGTACCCTGATGTGACTTCATTTGATAAACTGAATTTGTCCCCATTCGATTGGTTGGAAATTGAAGAATTTGAAATGCAGCTGATTGATTTCCAGTCTAGTTCAATATGGATTCAAAAATTTATTGAAGCAAGGAAAGAGTTGGAATTAATTGAAACAGAAAGATTGTCAAGCAATATAAGTAAAAATGCCAGTATCAAAATTTTGGAAACATGGAATTCGTTTCCAGACACATTTAACTGTTTGAAGAAGCTGGCTCGTGCTATTTTAACCATATTTTCATCTACCTATGCCTGCGAGTCATTATTTTCAGAGATGAATAACATTAAAGACTCGCTTAGAAACCGTTTGACAGATGACTCCAGTTCAGCATGCATTCTGCTAAAAGTAACATCTTACAACCCTAATATAAATTATTTGTCATCTAATCTGCAACAACAGAAGTCACACTAATGTAATTTGAATTATGCGTACAACTGAAACATTTATTATTTGACATTGCAAAATGTATTTTTGGTAGTAAATAAAGAGTTTTGAGTAGATAGTGTTTAGTATTATTATTTTTCTAATAATCACTAAGTTAAAATTATCTGACGGCACGTCTATGGCCTCATCGAACATTTCTTTAGAAAAAATGGCACGCTGATACATAAAGGTTCGCCACCCCTGCCCTAAAGGATCTCTTTCCCCTTATCACACACGCTGCTTCTCCACAAAGCCGCTTGGCGGTGGTTGGAGGAGAAATGCAAAGGAGGGGAAGAGGGAAGAGCTATGACAGCTGGGTGGTCTACCTGTATTTTTAGAATGCCCCCTTCCCCCTCCCACTTGTGTGGCACTGTCTCCCTAGCTGGATGAAAAAGCCAGCAGCAGATGTTTGTGTGTGTGTGTGTGACACCGCACACACACATGCACCATTGCCAGCCCTGCAACAGCCGGCCGGGCTGGCAGGCTACGTACAGGGCACGTGGTCTGCAATTCACACAGTGTTGAGGCATTTTGACCTGTCCAAATAAGTTTTATTGTCCTAAGTTTTATTTAGGAAAAACCAACATAGCATAATTTCATAAATATTGCATCCCATGGTAGAATACACTTTTTTTTACGACAAAAGTAAAAAATCTGCATAAGGGACAAACTCCATTTTTTGGACACACAAAATCTGCATAAAATGNATTTTTACGACAAAAGTAAAAAATCTGCATAAGGGACAAACTCCATTTTTTGGACACACAAAATCTGCATAAAATGTGCAACCCATACTCGGGTAAACACTATATTATCATAGTTGAGGAAAGCTTTATATTCAGGGGAATGGCAAAGCAGAACATGTAGAAATGTAACAGAGGAGACTCCAAAAATTAGAAAAGCATCATCTTTCTGGGTGCACTTTTCCTAGCAAAAAAACTCCTAATAACAATTATTTTCCAAACCATTTGCATATGCTAGTGTAATAATTAATTAAAAATTTTGAGCGAGTGAGTGAAGAGATTTGGACGGCTCTTAACATCGAGGTCTTGAGAGCTGATGAGGATGAAGTGAGGTGAGTATGAAGTGAGGTAAGTATGAAGTGAGGTGAGTATGAAGCAGTAATGGAATGCAATGGTGGGGAAAATGGGAGATCCCTGAGAAAACCCGCCGACCAGCTGCATCGTCCNATGAAGCAGTAATGGAATGCAATGGTGGGGAAAATGGGAGATCCCTGAGAAAACCCGCCGACCAGCTGCATCGTCCTGTACAATTCCCACATGTTAAAATCCGGGGGAGACCCTGCCAGGAATCGAACCCGGTTCACCATTGGAGGCGAGTAGTCTAACCACTACACCACCGTGGCCCCTTAAAATTTTGATGAACATCTACTTATTCTGTAGTTCAACTTATTAATGTTATAATTAAGTCTTAATATTAACATACGTGGTATGGGAGATATTAATCAGTGTAAAGTTGTTTTTAATATTTTTTTTTTAAGTATAGCTTTAACTTTATAAAATGTTTTGAAAATATGTGGTTATGTGTGTGACAAGAAGATAATGCTTTAACTTTCAACAACAATTATTATTAATGTTGGTAAAAGCAAGTTATACTGGAAATTATTCAAAATGTATTATTCTCATTCCTATGGAGATACATTATTTCCTAAAGCAATTCTTCCACATCAGAGTAGAGCCATCTGCATAGTGGCGGCAAGGACTCCAGGTGTTCAGACATAAACCACGTTGCTGGGAAGACTTACAGTTCTGCACAAATATTGTCACTCACGTTGAAAATAAAAGTGCAATACATTGGCTTCTTTCAGTTCATGTTTCTAGTCATTTTCATACAAGTCACAATAATAAGCTTATTTAGTAACTCAACCTACAATACCAACTTGTCTTGTGCCATTGCGTCTCTCTCATCTCCTCGTGTCTGTGTGTGTGTACACACAGAGAGACACACTGTACATATATAATATTTAGGCAAAATTAATACTATAAATAAACCCTTTCATTACATTTAAAATTGNAGAGACACACTGTACATATATAATATTTAGGCAAAATTAATACTATAAATAAACCCTTTCATTACATTTAAAATTGACAGACCTTTTTCCCTTGCAAACATTTTGGTAATTAGAAATCTAAAGTGAGTCATTAAAAAAAAATTAAGATATGACTAGGAAATTCCTCTGCTCTTATGTAACCAAATGTATAGTGTACTGAGAATTTTAAAACATCGCCTAAGAAACAATACCACCTAAGTGGCATTTTGATTAACACAAAGATTTTTGTAACTAGGTACAGATACTAATGCATGATTCTTATGGATTACTTCACTGATTACTTACAAAATAATGCTTTCATCACTATTAAAAACAATACTTCAGAACAGCAAGCACTATGATATATAAGGCAATACTGAAAATATTACCCATGTCCAATAGTTACCTAAATGTCACATAAGTTGTATTGTTTTTTAAGCTACAATAAATACTAATATTAGAATTCAAAATTAAGTTTCGAAAAACTCTTTATAAGACAGCCGGGCCCCATATTGAGACAAGTATGTGTGAGAAAATGCTAACCGATGTTGGTGAGGTCACGCAGGTCAGAGCGGTGGGCGAGGCGGGTGGCGGTGCCATAGTAGCCACGCCGCAGAAAGTACTCTACCAGCATGCGGTCGAGCCTGCGTCGCCGCCACAGGTTGATGCTGCCCACAGAGCCGTTGGTGCTCTTGCTGCCGGCATGTTCTTTAAGGTGCTCCAGCCGGCGCTTGCAGACGTTGGCTGCCTCGAGCTCCTCCGAGATGCTCTCATCTGCCTGCACAGTCTCCTTCCGCATTACCACACACTATTCACTACACATGTTGGCAACAGAATACAAGGCACAGATAAACATTACACAGAGAAAAAATAGGGATAAAGGAGTAGCAAAATGCACGAATGGAGGCNAGAATACAAGGCACAGATAAACATTACACAGAGAAAAAATAGGGATAAAGGAGTAGCAAAATGCACGAATGGAGGCGGGTTTGGAATATAGGGGGGAGGGAATGAGAGGGGAGGAGGGAACACAAGAGGAGGAGGGAACACGAGGGGAAAGATGCCCATCTTCATGCTATGGGTGGTCTAACACCCTACTAAATGTATCATCAAGTGTTGGTCCCATGTAATACATGCNTGCCCATCTTCATGCTATGGGTGGTCTAACACCCTACTAAATGTATCATCAAGTGTTGGTCCCATGTAATACATGCTTGCCGTGGGACAATATTTTGATGTTTTCTGTATACATACTACCATGTCGTGTGCCTGTACCCACTTACGTGCTTTGACGATAGCACCTTCTGGGTGATCAATTTTTTGCAAATGTGTGTAGACCAATCTCAATCAAGCTACATCTAGTTATAGTTATCTGGTTCTCTCTATCTAGATACATACATCTATCTATCTCACACACACACTCCTCATCTCTCTCTTTAAAGAGTGAAATTATTCACGCCTCCAGACAGTGCCCTCATGGACGGGTCATAGAACAGCTGTCCTTGCCTGGCAACCTGTGGTCTACACGCAACATCCTCAAGGTGTGTGTGCACCCTAGCTAAGGTGGGGTTGGGGTGGGGGGTAGGACGGTTTTAATGGCCATAGTGAGATAGGCAAACTTTTTGAGATCTGACAGGTAAAATAAAATTGCTCCCTCATTCACTTGGTCCATACACTTTGCGAGATTCTGNCAAACTTTTTGAGATCTGACAGGTAAAATAAAATTGCTCCCTCATTCACTTGGTCCATACACTTTGCGAGATTCTGTTGTTTTATCATTCCAGTTTTATTTCCTTTTGTACTCCACTGAACTTTAGTCTTCACTGATTTTATTTCAGGTGCTTGCACATAACGAATTTTCTTCTGTCATAAAATTACATTTCANGAACTTTAGTCTTCACTGATTTTATTTCAGGTGCTTGCACATAACGAATTTTCTTCTGTCATAAAATTACATTTCAAGTTAACATAGTTTCTAACAGTTCAAAGTTTTTTATTATGTATGTATTAGAACTTAGAAGGTGAAAAAAATAAATAAGAGTTTCAAATTTGTTTTTATTTTTTAAGTAATTATACAGAAAATGGAAAATATAACTAATAAACAAGATTTATAATATGTTCAACTATGTCATGTATGAGAACTTTGGTATAGTTTATTTCCCTAAATGTGTAGATGAATTTGAAGTACTGAGGGTGGGTTCAGATCCCTTGGCAGTCAGGCAGTGGCTGGTCGTGTAACAAAGCACATAAGGTGGTCAATATACAGATTGTGAATGGAGGGCTGTCTGCAGCTCACTCTCAACATTCTCAGAGGTGTCGGCACAAGAGAGGGGCAAGGAGGCGGCCCAGTGAAGAATACAAGGGCTGGAGGCAGATGTGGAGCAAGGTGGTGGGATTCTTAGTGTAGCTGGCAGAGGTGGACCCAGAGGATTCAACGGGAACATGAACCCACCGTCCTGAAACCATCACATTGTCATGAAAATGTCCTGTGTATATTTTAAAAATGAAATGTAATACTATAGTCTATTCGCGGTTTCTTTACACTTTTAGAATCAACACTTTGAAAAATGACCCCATGTGCTACGAATTTGGTTGTTTACTAAATATATAATTAATCACAAGCTTCTGTTAACATAAAATTATCCTATTTTTGGTTAAATTGAACTTATACTTATGTTTTATTTATATTATATAAACACACACTATATATATATATATATATATACATACACACACACACACACACACACAATATATATATATATATATATATATATATATACACACACATATTATATTTATTTTATAATTAATATTAATAAAAACAGAGAAAATAGGTGTGTTGAAAATTCCTAGTAATAGTTCTCATGCCAAATAAAATTAAACTGACTGAGTATGCAAGAATGTGGGGCATTGTCCCTTTAGTATGATTTTCTAGACCAGGTTAAGCTTTGTTTGCATGAGGCGGAGGAATAGCCTGACAGTAGAACTGTAGCNTTTAGTATGATTTTCTAGACCAGGTTAAGCTTTGTTTGCATGAGGCGGAGGAATAGCCTGACAGTAGAACTGTAGCAGTGCTACACAAAAGTTGGAATTAACCATAAATTGACTATTTCAGAACTGTTTAAAATACAGATTTTATTTGATTAATTTGCCAATGTTTGCTAAAATTATGATGGCACAGTGCTTCTCTCCCAAGCCACGAATCAGAAGTCTAGACTTGCACCACGGGAAACTTATGATCTTCCCTCGAAATAGAACGTCTAGACCTGCCCTTGGGCTGGACGCTCTCTGCCTCTTCTCTATGCTTCTTTACGAGGATGTGTAAGAGGGGTCAGGTTTGGGCGGCTCTCAACAGCGAGGTCTCGAGAGTCGAAGAGAGTGATGAGGTGGATATGGAGCAACGCTGGCACGCAAGGGCAGGGGCAACGGGAAATCCCCGAGAAAAACCTGCTGACCAGNTTTAGTATGATTTTCTAGACCAGGTTAAGCTTTGTTTGCATGAGGCGGAGGAATAGCCTGACAGTAGAACTGTAGCTACACAAAAGTTGGAATTAACCATAAATGGACTATTTCAGAACTGTTTAAAATACAGATTTTATTTGATTAATTTGCCAATGTTTGCTAAAATTATGATGGCACAGTGCTTCTCTCCCAAGCCACGAATCAGAAGTCTAGACTTGCACCACGGGAAACTAATGATCTTCCCTCGAAACAGAACGTCTAGACCTGCCCTTGGGCTGGACGCTCTCTGCCTCTTCTCTATGCTTCTTTACGAGGATGTGTAAGAGGGGTCAGGTTTGGGCGGCTCTCAACAGCGAGGTCTCGAGAGTCGAAGAGAGTGAAGAGGTGGATATGGAGCAACGCTGGCACGCAAGGGCAGGGGCAACGGGAAATCCCCGAGAAAAACCTGCTGACCAGNAGAGGTGGATATGGAGCAACGCTGGCACGCAAGGGCAGGGGCAACGGGAAATCCCCGAGAAAAACCTGCTGACCAGCACCATCGCCTGGCACGATTCCCATGTATGGAAGTGCAGAAATGACCACAGAGAATGAAACATGGTTCACCTTGGTTAGAGGAGCTACAGGATGTCTACAGCTGGCTCTGCACACTTGCAGCAATACCACTACACTCTTAGCCTTGCGCTGTAGCTCCTCTCCTGAGAAGTGACCAGGAAGGAGTTCTCCCGGAGTTACTGGACGTGCCACTACTTCTGCAGGCAATCTGTGCAATCACAACCCTTGTACCTGTACAGGCATGGTTCAATGCTGAATAATACAAAGGCAAGGGTGTCTGGAACTGTTCCCAATTCCAACGTGCTTTATCAGGCACAATCAGCTGCTGAACCTATGTACTGTCAACTGTGCAGAGGGATAATACACACCCCTCTGATGGAGATGGCGACACTGGGGCCAGGTTGGCGACCACAGTGCAGCAGGCTGGTGCACAACTCAAAAGTGGAGATGGGAGGGTATGTTGCTCTTCTCGAGTAGTATTTGATTGGCACATTACCATTTTCCTGGTACGACACCTTACGTGAACTACATCCTGTAGGTCAGACTGCC
This sequence comes from Clitarchus hookeri, assembly GCA_002778355.1. Taxonomy (NCBI): domain Eukaryota; kingdom Metazoa; phylum Arthropoda; class Insecta; order Phasmatodea; family Phasmatidae; genus Clitarchus; species Clitarchus hookeri. The sequence continues at coordinate 153,563 of NQII01000251.1, read as the reverse complement.
ATAGAGATTGACGGTCATTGGAAAGGTACATCCATCAAAGTGATGAATATTACTTGAGGGTGACTTCACTGCCCTTGTGTAACAACGAGAGGGACAGTTAGAGCTCGTAGTTAGTACCCCACAGTGGTTACTCCATTACGACTCGAAATGGCAGAAATAAGCAGCCAGGCTACTAATTACGTTATAAAAAGGAGACAATACACAAATATTCACAGTGCAGTATTCGTGGATGCATGCGCACACACATGCATGATCAAACACACACGTCGGTCCAACACATTTTCCAGGCACATGCGCAGTCACGTTTTGCTGGCTAGCTGAAGCTGGCCTAGCCACCAGCATAACGCTACAAACGTGCAACTGCACAAAACATACGTTCGTCCAACATCGCATTATGATCTAGTTTATCTCCTCCCGGTTGTAACTGCCAATGGTACATCTAGTGATAACTAACTGCTACAGAGATGTTCAAATTCATCACACTTCTCAATTGCTGAATCAGATTACAAAGAAAAAACCAAAGATAAAAACTGCACATATTAATGGTTAAAAATAAACGCGCAGTAATAAAAATTTAATCTTGTGCAAAAATTGAAGAAAAATTTTCAATTTTCACCAAAAATTAATTATTATACAAAATAAATACGCAAATATTAAAATTCTATATTTACGCATAATTGGAAACAAAATTTACACCAAAAAATAATTATGCAAAATTAGAAAGAGAATAAAAAATTATGTAAATATTATTGGGAGGAACTTAGCTCTTAATTTCTGTGTGCATATTGTATTTTTATTTTAGTATACTTATTTTAAGTATAAATTTTTTTGGGGGAAATNGCTCTTAATTTCTGTGTGCATATTGTATTTTTATTTTAGTATACTTATTTTAAGTATAAATTTTTTTGGGGGAAATTAAAAATTTGTTTTCAATTTTTGCATACATATTGCATTTTATTGCAAATTTTTTTAAATGTTTGAAACAATTAAATGCAATTTTTACCCTTGGTTGTTCTTGTAATTAGCTTCAGCAATGGAGAGAGTTAAGGGAATTTCTGAGTTTAACTTTACTACAATATAGCCACAAAATTTATAAAACAATCTGGACAGTTTACCTTTTACACAGATGAGAGATGGCACATGGAGACTATGTTAAAGGAAGAGTCAAATCAAGTTTCTTGCGAGATAAGCCGAGAGAAATGGAAGGTGCTTAACAACAGCCTGTAGCATCTATGGCGGTGAAATGAGATGTAGCTGGAGCTACGCTGGAATGCAAGAGGTGGGGAAACAGAGTATAGAAGGAAAAGCTGCCTNGGTGAAATGAGATGTAGCTGGAGCTACGCTGGAATGCAAGAGG
>NQII01000251.1:27206-147206 GCA_002778355.1 Clitarchus hookeri | reverse complement strand
GCATATTTCCACTCTACCAATGATGCAGAACACGAATATACTAGGGGCATTAACATCAGACTAATTTCGTAATATGTGCCCACCTAACAGAACTTAACCCCACGATGGGCGAATCACTATTTTACAATTTTAAACTAACCTAGGATTGTTGAGTTTTACACTAACCTAGGTTTTTGGGATTTTACACTAACCTAAGATTGTAGGGTTTTACACTAACCTAGGATGTTTGGGTTTTACTCTAAAGTACAAATGTACGACTGTAGGGATTTAAAGGAACCGTAAAACACACCAAAATAATGTAAATTGACTCACCTAGGTAGGGGGCTGGTATAATTCCTGACGTTAATAGACGTAAACAAACATATTTCGCAAGTTTTTTTAATATGTTCTACTTATTTTAACATTACGCCCTCTTGAATATGAACACGATAAGCTGTGCAGAACCCATTAATGCAACTTTTGTTGGTCTAGAACGTTTCGTTCAGAAATGTAAACAAACTGGCTGTACTACTCATTTCACAATTTTGTTCAATTTTTTTAATATGTTGTACTTATTTTAAAGCTACGCCCCTAGTATATTCGTGTTCTACGTGATTAGTAGAGTAGAAATATATCATAATTTTGAATTTTTTTTGTGTTTTTCAGAAGAGCCCCTAAACTTAATAATTACCTCGTGTTTGAACAAAGATCTTTGGATCTCGGTTCAGGGCTGTTAATGGCGCAACCGGGCATTAGAACAACGTATCAGGAACACATGTGCAGCTGTTCAACATGACCCAGGCATCTCCGAGCATAGAGCCACGTCTTAGTCATGTCAGGCAAGTCACTGGTGGAAATACTGCAGGCCGGTGGTTGCCTTGCCTATAGTCAACGAGGCAAGAGGTGAATGAGGAAGAGTTGGTCTCTAGAGCTCACGTAAAATAGCTGCAAGCAGGCGGAACCCTTCAGATATTATGATGCTAAGCTTATCTTCATACGATGATACAATGATTTTGTCGCCTTTCAAAAGCAACTGATGTTAGCCTGAAAGTGTAATTAAAACTTGACAAGATACATATTTGTAGTTTAGTTTCCCTCTTTAGTTTTTGTGAAAACTATCATTAACTTCTTAACAAAATTAAAAAAAAAATATTGCATTCCTATTATTTGCAAATACTGATAAGCAAATGTAATTAAAATCTGTAGCTCCACAACAGCAACGCACACTAACACTGTCTTCAATTTTACCATCTAAGACTCTTAGCTGATTTCACGGCCTAGAAAAGTGCAGAGGTCGTGACTTCAGCTGCTGCTGTTCGAATTTACAGCAAGGGAACACATGCACCCTAGAAAGTTCCCCACAGCCAAGGGCACAAGTCACCCATCTAAAGCCCTAGATCATTTTTTGATGTGCAACTGTTTAAGGCATTTAATTTGTTAGTGTTTACAGTTTTGCACAGCCATTGAAAACACTTGCAGTCACAAAGATGAATTAAACTTTCGCATGGTGTGAATAAAACTCGACGTGGAAACTAACAAACAAATATTTCTCATGAAGGAAACAAGGGCTCATACATGGGAAGAGACCAAGAGCACATGATCAATGCTACGTATCACTGAAATCAAACACAGCCTAAGCCAGAGTGAAAATTCCATACTCAGCTGGTTGGCTTCAAATACTTGCTGACTTGAAGCAGGGTGTCAAAAAAAGTCTACATTTTCCAGTTATCTTTCTCAAGTTGCAATGCATAGTGGAATTCCACTACAGTTGGCGACACTGATGATGCATCAATTTTAACATTCTTTACACCAGATTTCAGTGTGTCACACAAAAATAGAATGAGGATTCAAATTGGCTTGATGTCTTTCTGCGTTTCTTACTACTACATTTCTTAGTTCATATTTATGAACACTAATGGCATAATAGCCTTTCTGAAACTTGAACTGACTGTAATATGAAAGATTACTATACCTAAATCAATTTCACACATTCCTAATGCCTTAATTAGACTTCTCAAGTCGTAGGCAAGAAGATAGAAAGTCCAGTTATTTATAAATATGTTCACATGCGATTAAATACGGCTAAATGAAAATCACTTTTAAAAAAACTAGCGGGTTAGTACACATTTCCTTTAAAAAAATATGTAAAGCCATACACACGCAACTTATCTACAAATTATCCAGGACGGAAATCAATGAAATACCCACGTGTTTGCTTATCAGTACAGCAAAGTAAAGACCAGCGAATTATGCCAAAACCAGAGAAATTGCGATGCAAATGTGTAATAAAAACAACAGGTAATAAAAAAAATGAAAGCCTTGCCTAATAATTCTACATGAAAAAATTACAGCACAGCTATCACCAAAACGTATTAGCTTAACGCTAAATAAGTATCTGGAAATGAATTTAACACACTTTTATACGGCCTTTTAATTAATATATTTACTACTACACATTCCGCACCTTAAGAGTTGGATGCTCTAAGTTTTTAACATCTCCCATTGTACAAGAAGATATACTTCTTTACCTACGGCCCGTCCACAATAAAATATAATTAGACAATTTATAATAGGCAGAGTTAAAGTAAAAAGTTATCAGCACAGCTGATTCTGTTGGCTACCGTAGGTGGTTTTCGTACAGCAAAGAAATCCATCATAGTTATTCTACTACACATTAAGTAAGTTTAATAATTAGAATGACTTATAACATTATAGGTAGAAATTTTATTACCAAGACACTTTATTTAGCCTTCAGCCTTTCACAAATATGGGTATTCAAGACCCTGAAAGCCATTTTCATGGGTGTAATGATTTGATGTATGTCGCTTATTAATTAAGTTTATCGCCGCCGCCACCGCGGCTACGCTGCGATGGAGGACGACTATGGTGGTGAAACGCACCACCCAACTAAACCAATTACGATGCCCTGGCTGGGAACACCGAGCAAGTAAGTAGAGAGGCGACACTTCCATGTACTACGTCTAGCTCTTACGCCTAGTATACTCGGGCATCTTTCGTCTACAAGAAAATGAGTATGTTCTTGTATACCCCCGCCTTGCATCGTGTGAATGGCCACCAATAATGCTAGTTACTAGCGTTCAAGAGCTTGTATACTAGCCGTATAGGGACGTTCCTATTTTCCACCGTCTTTCTTGTACAACTCGAATGTAAACAAAACATATATTTTGTTGATGTTGGAAATAAGCAGATTATATAACCTACATTTGTTTATATTTAGTGCTTGAAATATGTCTGATTGGACTAAAGATGTGTTGAAATTTTAATTGAAGTATACAGACAGCATGGAGTTCTGCACAACAGAAAAATACCAGTGTATCTAAACAAACATTATCGTAAAAATTCCCTCGAAAATATTGCAAACGAAGTACACAAACAACAGCAGAAGATTTAAAAAAGATAATAATGTCATCGAGAACCCACTATGGAAAAGAATCACAAAAAAAAAAAAAGTAGGCGAAGTGGTACTGCGGCCGATAGCATTTACCTACCGACTGTGTGGTGATTCTCTCTTATGGTTTCTGATAGATCACATACAAGCCAGGAAATGAGAGGATACACTCCCTTCTTCATGGTCGGATGCACAGGCAGCGACATCAAATATTCCTTTGGCACTACAGGTAAGTTCTGTTAAACTAAAAAGCATACTCAGTATGTTATTCAAAAATATAAGCTGGCTGTTATTATGCAATGTGCGAATACATAAATTTGACATTGAGCCATTAGTTGGAAATCTAGGTGGCTCTACATGATTTTAAAGCGTTCTGATAGGGGTGTCAATGCATGGTGTTACAGGTTGTTGTTGGGGCACTTACATGGATACTTTCGAACGATGAAAGGTGTAGTTATACTCTTAGATGTGAGGGCCCAGTGAGAGAAGCAGGGCATGGAGAAGATACAGTGTTAGCTTGGTGATTGATTTGTACAGCCACTGTAGTAAAAGTCACTAACATGCCTATTTCCTCAAATCATAGCAGTGCATGTTCTCTTAAACCATACAAAATGAGAAATTAGATCAAATTCAAAATACACTTAACACCTTAAAGTAAGAATTTCAGGTGAATTGCCATTAATTTTCTGTGTTATTCATTGTCTATTAGTTGCAATCAAAATTAAATCACAATTAGGATACTGCAAAACCATCAAAAATGTTGGCTTCATCAATGCAGTCTTCCAGCTTTCATGTGATCACAGACTAAAGCCAAATTTCACATTTGCAGTCAATATGGGCCTGTTATTTTCTATTTGGATTTTGTAATTGTTCAGGTACATCAGCATATTCATACCTCTGTATTTTACGAAAAATGCGATATATTATGGTGGTGTCACAAGCGATACTGTGGGTCGAAATTACTTAAACAATATTGTTTGACTAACACATTTTATTACCAGATAAATAAACTACACCCACTAGCTGTAATCGAGCTACAATCTCACACATATACATTAACAATGAAAATGTAAATGAAATATACAACTCAGAAATATTTGCTGAAACCATGCCTAAGTTCGCCCACTTTGACAAATAACTTCAATATTTACTTACATTTGTGTTTCACATCAAAACCTTTTATTAACTACACCCATTATCAGTAATAAAACTAAAATTTCATACATACACATTTACCATGAAAAAGTACAACTCACAAATTTTGGAAACATCAGGTAACTTACTACAAAAACCTAATTATTGCAGGTAATGTTAATATATAATGATCTTAAATGGTTACATTCATAAAAATGGCCCCAAAAATATGAAAAGTAAGTGTTAGCTCTTATGTATTATTTTGTATAGAAATTGAATTTCTTTACACATTCCCGCTGCCAGAGCACTACTGCTGCTGTGTTGAAGAGATTTCATAACTCATCTCTTACTTCCTATGCTTTATTTTTTGTTTTGTTCCCTCCCTGTTTCACAAGGCCTGCGAGATTATTTCCTTTTCTCCATTCCCCCTTTGTACACATTAAGGTCCGCATGTCTTAAGAATCTAAACCATTTAAATATGATCCTACATTTTCCTGAATTAAATAATTATGAAGTTTGCATGCTTCTAAAGTTACAGTGTGTACCTAACCTACTGGAAGATTTAGTTTATTTAGCAAAACTCTAAATCTGTTTGCCAAAATACAAAAAGCATTTTCAACTGTTCTAGCTCTACTTAGGCGATAGTAAAATATCTTTCTTCCCAGTGTTGGAAACTTTGTACTGTATGGTTTCATTATGTTGGGATGAAGTGGAAATGCAAAATCGGCAACAAGTGTGAATGGTGAGGTTATGCTAGTGTGTTGTAATTGTGCTGGTGGTGGGAAGTTAAGAAAATTGCTGGCAACAAGTTTGCTTAGAACACTGTTGTTGTACACACCACCATTACTGATGCAACCATTGCATTTTACATAAATAAATAGAAATCTGTAATGTGCATCAACTATTGCCAGAAAAACTATGCTACTGAAACCTGCAATTAAAGTAATAAGAGCCACAGCGTCTGTGTGCTTGGAAATGAATATGTTTCCCATCCATTGAACCTAGGCAATTGCGGAATTTCCAGAGGCTGTAAAAATCAGTAATAATTTTATCCACTCCCCTTGAGTTGAAGGGACACGCAAATAAATACATTCAATAAATGTTAAACAAATTATTTTGTGATTAACTAAGTTATTCAGGTGTTGTTGATACAAATTGTCTGTGTGCTTGTTAACAGAATGAAGAAACTCATTTGCAATCACAATAGTTATTGCTAAATTATGTGCCCCTGGAAAATGCCATCGATCACGAAGAAACTATTTGTGACACAGTTGTAGAAGATGTACAGGTTCAAATCACACATACTGGGTTTATGTCACCAAATATTGACTGGAGCGCACCACCAACTTCGCAGTCGTCCAATACTAATTCTTGGGAGCCAAAGAAGAGAAAAAGGGCCGGATTTAATTACTTTACTCCATTCCATGAAAAGGCAGGTGGATTTTTAAATTCTATTACATCAAGACTTGCAATGAGAAGTCAGCAAGAATCTCGAAGTGAAAGCTTTGCTTAATTTTTGGCAGAAGAAATTGATAAAATAAAAAATGTGAAACAGCTACTATTAACAAAACACAAATTGCAAATGGTGCTAATGGAGACACAACTAGAAGATTTCAGGAAAAACAAAGGAGCAAAACCCAATTAGGGCTGTGTGATATACTCTGTCTCATATAAGTTGGCCAGATTCTGACAGGTCTGCGAATGTAGCGTCACTGTTTACATCTGAGTACGTATCCTTCCGCCATTAGCTGATCTGCCACATGACAACGATGTTGTTTATTTTCATGCTGTCATTATCAGCCGATCCCATTGTCAATATTATGTTCGTGGGACGTTTTAAGCAAACTTGCTAGTCAGAAATATGTAGCTGCGATTGCAGTAATAGTAATGTGTACATAAATCATTTATCAGTAAATTATGTTAAAGGACAAAAATATAAATAATCAATTTAAAATTTAGTAACTACAAAAAAATGTAATGCTAAACAAATTTTAAGATATTGTAGACTAATATCTGTCTAACAAAATTAGTAGGTTGTAAAAGTAAAGTATAAAACCTTGCAAAAAATTTAATATTTGCTAACTCTTTTTTATTCGTCCGAGACAGTAAATTTGTGATGACATTTGCGAAACGGTAGTTGTAGCTATTATCACACGTGGACATTATAGCTAATATATTCGAGTTGGAAATGTGTGACATGGAATAACGTTTGAATTGCTTAACAACTATTCACGCGTGTCCAACTTTCTTCTGAAGCAAGGAAATGGATTTTCGGAGAACAATATAGTAGACAAATGATTACCTGCCGAACATAAATTACTAGTACTCAAAATTACTGTCCACGAAATATAAGTGACCTTAAAAATTATGCAGAACTCGCGAAAAATAAAACTATTGGTATCTGTTCATAAATTTATATATGTCACACATGAAAAATATTTTTTTTGGCTGGTAATGTTTCAGAAAAAATCCGATACGTAGCACTTACATCCTGTCCGGAGTGAAGTCTGAGCCTCTTATTTTGCTCAATAGATAGCGTAAAAAAAAAGTGGACTGTTGTTTTATTATTGGCTTGAAACGACACGAATTTTAAATATATTTCGTCAAATTATTAGAAAAAATTATTCAAGAATATTATGGAATATTTCTGTACACTTTTGAAATTAATATCAAGCACGCAATGAAAGCGCGGTCGGAGAGGGGCGATTAAGACATGAACAAAGGTTTTGAAAGTGCATTTAATTTGGATACGGACCGTTTTAATGTGCCTATAATTTTGAACACGTGTACATTTCTACTTTAACACTAAGTTTAGTTTCTAACTCTAAAAACCGCTGTTTTATAATCACGCTGTTTTATAATCACGTAAAATAAAATGTTTTAATTCACCTAGGAACTCTTTCTTATCACGCATATTTTCGGCNTATTTCTGTACACTTTTGAAATTAATATCAAGCACGCAATGAAAGCGCGGTCGGAGAGGGGCGATTAAGACATGAAAAAAGGTTTTGAAAGTGCATTTAATTTGGATACGGACCGTTTTAATGTGCCTATAATTTTGAACACGTGTACATTTCTACTTTAACACTAAGTTTAGTTTCTAACTCTAAAAACCGCTGTTTTATAATCACGTAAAATAAAATGTTTTAATTCACCTAGGAACTCTTTCTTATCACGCATATTTTCGGCNCCGCTGTTTTATAATCACGTAAAATAAAATGTTTTAATTCACCTAGGAACTCTTTCTTATCACGCATATTTTCGGCTCGTTTAATGTGCGTCGGCAGTGGACTCAGAATAGCAGAATAGCCAACCTAATATTAACTTTTGTTCGTTCGTGCATCAGCTGATACAGATTTTGTAAATTACACTTTGTTTGATTCATATACTTCAAGTTGCCACTTACTAACTGTCAGAATCTGGCCAACTTATATGAGATAGAGAATATCTTGTGGTTAGCTGATATATTACTGTGTTTTGTAGAACAATGATATTATGCATATAAAATTGTGAATGCAGTGTACTTCAATTTATTTATTGTAAGGTGATATGTACAACACTGAAATATGGTTTACCCTATGTACCTTCAAATAATCATCCTTCAGCACTTAGTTTATAACTCGGCAGGTTGATGGAATTTATACACTAAGTGTGGATGATGGAATCCTGTAAGCATAACTTAAACTTTTGTACGTTTCACTAGTCGCTAGGAGCCTCAGAGTAATGGACAACCTACAACAAAGTTGAAAACTCTATGTAAGAAATAATACAAACCTACATTTGCAGATCAACAGGCCATCTTCAAACATACATAAATTTTTTGTCTCATATTAGTGCTAATCTTTTGGATTCGTGGTGCAAACAGACACTATAATTTTTTAAAAGCTTTCTCATTCATACATAGATAATTTTTAAAGGATTCGGGATCCTCCACTCTCAGATCTTCATCGACAAGACTATGGATGTTGCTCACTCCTTCGTGACGTCTCTGGATCCAGGGTCTTGTCCACAATTTACCCTTTTTCCTTCTTTTATTATTTTCATTGGCAGCTGCTATTGATAATGCACAAAATACCCCCACAACCCCAAAAAATGCTTCCAAATCATACATAGTTTACATCATATGTCCACTTTATTGCTCACCAGCTAGTATCATGTGTATGGATCATACAATTCAGTGTATACTATACAGTATGCACTTTAGTATTGACTTTCTTGTTCACCTTTATTTTCCCTTTCTTGTTCATGGAAGATGCCAGTGTGTACTGGACTTTATAGACCCTTTTGCATTGACGTCACACTAGCGTAAACTTTCTCGTTGCTCAGATTTGTATGACAAACAATGTGGCATTTGACATTTGTTTGTGTTGCCCAAGCAACGTTTTGGTTAAATTTGTGGAAAATATTTTGAGTTTGTAGTAGATGTGACGGGACATAGTTAATACCAAAGCTATCCCGAATGTATTCGTTAAAATGAAAACTATTTTATTTGTGCAAATAAACATAATTAGTTATATTTGTACAGCGACGTAAGTTTGGAAGGCAATTTTGTGTGTTGCTTGCATGTGCTCTGGTAGAAGTGATAGGGATGTAAAGATATCTTTCTTGAGATTCCTTGTGGTTTTGACTTCGGCAAGCAAAAATAAGCTGTTCAGAGAAGGAAGATACTGTGGATGCAGGATGTTGCCCATTAACTTGATAGGACAAACACTTAAATAGCCACACAAGTATCTGCTTCGACAATTTATATCAGGCAAGTTAAGTTTATTTTTCTTTTAATTTTAATATGTACTTATAATATCAGTTTTTTAACACAGTTTGTTTAAAAAAAACAGATTATTTGTTGTATTTATGTTTTCGAATTAAATAGCAGATTAGACGTTTCTGTGTACATTTAGTGCCATACTAGGTTATTTGATGTGCCTATTACCAGTAGGTAAATTTTTATGAATTTTGAGGTGATAACGTAGCAGTACACACAGTGAGGCTATAACTCTTTAGGATAGTTACAGCTTTCACACAGGTATCCAATTTGTGGTGTCTTGTTGGCAGATTCCATCACCAGTTTAAAAATTTTGTCACATTATTGAAGTATTAAATGCATACTGAGCAAATATAAACTACAGAAAGTGTGCATTTTGTAGGGCTACTACTTGGTATATTTTAAAATTATAAGTAGGCCTATAGCTTGTTACTGCCAACAATGTGACAGACATATGATATTTACGAACAATGCCTAGGATTATGTTAAGTTCACTGTAATTTTTTTTACATTATTTTTAACAATATGATATTGTAAAATGGTGACGGATTAATATTGATGCTGCCATAGTTTGTCATGTTCGTGCATGTTGAGACAAACTGTCACTCAGTTGTATAGTCATAAGTACATTTGTCTATGCTTATACCTCTTTGTTCTGTTGTTGTTCCCTTGCCTGTCTTTTGTTATAATAACGAGTTCTAGTGTGCTTTTTGTCTTTTGTGATTACAGTTTCTTTCTAATGTGCTTAATGTGTTGTTATTTCTACAAACCTTCAATAGGTTATGGGCCGAGAATACGTGGACTGTGCGTGTTGTAGAAATTAGCCTGATTGTGTTAGATTTCACCATGAGTGCAACATACGACTTCAAGGCACAGGTGGAGAAACTGGAAGGACAAAACAACTGGACCAGGTGGAAGAGGCAGATTAATTTATTACTGAGACACCATAAGGTGTTGGATGTTGTGTCAGGTGAGTTGAAGCTTGATGATGATAGAAATAAGGATAGCTTTGAGACCAAAGACTCACTGGCTCAACTGATTCTGATCAGTAGTTTAAATGCCACAAATGAAGAAATAACCTCTTCGTGTTCCATTTCAAAGGAGATTTGGGACAAATTAGTTTCAACTTACGAACAGAGCTCTAGTCACAGGGTAGACAGACTATTGGAATGTTTCTTTTCAAATGAAGGAGTATGCGAAAGTATTGTGACCCATGTTGCACGCCTTCAGCGAGATTTTAATGAATTAAATGTTGAGTTGAAAAATCTTGCGAAATCTGAACTTCCAGAGTTGATTTTGATGGGTCGAATCATGTCTACCTTGTTCCCTCCTTACTTTGAATTAAAAAGTGTATGGGAGAGTGTTCCCATTGAGAGCAGAACCTTGAATAGTCTGACTGAGCGTCTTAGACTAATTGAAATGAGGTTACCAAATAAAACTGATTGTAGTGATGAAACTGCTCTTCTTGCCAAAAGCCATGTTAAAAATAAGAGTAAGCAAGCAGCTGTCTCTAAAGTTAGTGAACCTAAAAGAAAGAGTTTCAAGTGCTTTAAATGTAATGGTGACAACCATATTGCTAGAAATTGTCCTACCCAAAAGCGATCTCAGGAAAATGAAGATTCTGGCTTATCTAAAGGACAAGCATTTATCTGTAGCAATAAGAAACAATTTTCAAATAAAAATGTTTGGGTTGTGGATACAGGTGACACTGAACACATGACCAGTTCTAAGAAGAATTTTGAGACATTTGAAAGTTTTCATGTTCTTAAATATATTCAAGTTGGAAAACAAGATATTATCATGGCTTATGGACAAGGTGATATTCTTGTTGATATGAAGATTAATGGCAGATGGGAGCTAAATCATTTAAAGGACGTTTGGTATGTCCCTGATGTCAGTCATCACCTATTTTCTGTCAGTCGTGCCTTAGATAAAGGATTCCAATTTCATGCTGATAAAAGTGGCTGTAAGTTTAATAAAGAACGAAAAACTTTCTTGATTGGCCGAAGAACATCTTAAGGGCTTTATGCTTTAGACATGACNTAGACATGAAAATCCATGTACTTAAGAGGGCTGCAGCTGTCCTTTTGGCATCGTCTGGGGAAACACTTCAACTTTGGCATGAGAGACTTTGCCATCAGAATAAGAGACACGTGAGAAGTGTTTTGAAACAGATGGGAATAGATGTGAAAGTGAATGAGGAATTGTGTGAGGGATGTATCTACGGCAAACAGAATCGTGACCCATTTCACTAGCGCACAGATCGACCTTCTGAGTGCGGGAAATGGATACATAGTGACATTTGCGGACCCTTTCAAGAAGAATCATTAGCTGGCTCTCGATACCTTCTTTGTTTTAAAGATGATTATTCTAAATTTAGGAGAGTTTTCTTCTTAAAACGTAAATCAGAAGTAAGTGGGTGCTTTTCCACATTTATTAATGAAGCCAAAGCAGCTGGACACACGATAAAGGAATTATTCTGCGATGGTGGAGGCGAATATATTAATGCCGAAATGAAGAAGCTATTTCAAGACAAGGGGATTGTGTTCGTCAAACTATTCCGTNATGCCGAAATGAAGAAGCTATTTCAAGACAATGGGATTGGTGTTCGTCAAACTATTCCGTACACACCTCAGCAGAATGGCGCCTCGGAGCGTGAAAATCATACCCTTGTTGAGGCTGCTAGATCCATGATTCACGCCAAGAATTTGCCCTTAAAGCTGTGGGCTGAAGCAGTTAGTACAGCTGTTTTTGTGTTGAACAGAACAGGACCCACTGGTCAGGGCACGCAGTCGCCTATAGAACTGTGGACTGAAAGTAAACCTCCTAGGATGGATTACTTTAAAATTTTTGGAAGCAAATGCTATGCGCATATAGTCAAAAACAAGCGACAAAAGTTAGACAAGAAAAGCACACAGTGTCTTTTTGCGGGATATACAGGTGATCATAATGGTTATCGCTTGTGGAATTTTACTGATGGCTCCATAATTTTGTCAAGAGATGTAATCTTTGAAAAAGAATCCCCACTAGTAAAATTTGTGAAATGTGATGTGCTAGATGATGTTTCAGGGAGTCAAGGTGATGAATCATCATCTGATGTTGGAACAGCAAGACCTGTTATTTCACTGTCTCCACTTGAAGATAATGATCTTGCTCAGGTGGAAATTAGAGGAGAGACTACAGACAGTCCTCGAAGAAGCTCTCGGGTGAAACAGGCCCCACCATTTTTGACAAATAATTCTGTTTTGATAGGCGATAAAGAAATGAATTTTTCTGATGCTCTTAAGTCTAAAGAAAAGCATTTATGGAGACAAGCCATGGAAAGGGAGCTGGGTTCATTAGCCGAAAATAATACTTGGAGTTTGGTAGAGTTACCAAAGGATGAAAAGGTTGTGTCTAATCGTTGGGTGCTGAAGATCAAAAGAAAACCTAATGGTGAAGTTGACCGATACAAGGCTCGCCTCGTGGCTCGAGGATATACCCAGGAAGCTGGGGTTGACTTCAGCCAAACTTTTAGCCCTGTGGCACGTTATGTNGGGGTTGACTTCAACCAAACTTTTAGTCCTGTGGCACGTTATGACACCGTGAGAGCATTGCTAAGTGTTGCAGCTGCTGAAAGGTGCGAACTTGCACAGTTTGACGTCGAAACAGCATTCCTTTATGGAACATTGCAGGAAGAAGTTTATATGTATTAGCCTATTGGTTTTGAAGATGGAAGCGGTCGAGTTTGCAAACTGAATATAAATCTATATGGACTTAAACAGTCACCTCGCTGCTGAAATAAACGTTTTGAAAATTTTATGTCTACTCAGCAATTGCATCAAAGCCAAGCTGATCCCTGTCTTTTTATCAAGAAATGCAAAAATGGTCGAAAACTTATGGTGGCCATATATGTGGATGATGGACTCTTGGTGGGTGACGAACCTGACATTAAAGAATTTTTATCTGCGTTAAAAGAAGAATTTAAAACTACTACCGGCAGATTTGAAAGCTTTTTGGGATTGCAGATTGAAAAGAGCAAGGATGGAAGTTTATTTGTTCATCAGGAATCATACACCAAAAATATTCTTCCGATTTTCAATATGACTGAGTCTCATCCGGTTTCTACGCCCTGTGAGAGAAGATCCCTTGTTGAGCCTGATGCTCCCCTGGAAGGGAGAGCTCCGTATTGTGAAGCTATTGGGAGCTTACTGTATCTGGCCATGACAACTCGCCCGGACCTGACATATGCTGTAAGCATTTTGTCTGAGGTTCTTGACTGTCCGAAGGAGTCTGATTGGATTGGAGTGAAGCGAGTACTCAGATATCTTGCGGGCACCAAGAACCATGGTTTGCTTTACAATAGTAATGTGGTGGAAGGATTGAAGTGTTACTCTGACTCGGATTTTGCTGGTGATTGTGAGTCTCGTCGATCAAGATCTGGAGTAGTGATTACTTTTGCTGGAACTGCTATATCCTGGCTGAGTCGAAAACAAGGAACTACAGCTCTTAGTATAACAGAGGCCGAGTATATTGCTGTGAGTAAGGCAGTTAAGGAGATTGTTTGGATTGCTCGCCTGTTTAGCGAGATTTCAGACATCGGACGGCCACCAACCTTATTTGTGGATAACCAAAGCGCTATAAGTTTGATGAAGAACCCTGAATTCCATAGACGGACGAAACATATTGACGTGCAGTTCCACTTTGTCAGAGAAAAACTTGCGAATGGGGAGTTCATTCTTGAGCATGTCCCATCTGGAGAGCAACTGGCGGACGTCTTCACGAAGAGTCTACCTCGAACATCTTTTGTGAGGGTCCGTGGGTCACTTGGAGTGTTGTGTTTGGGGGGAAGTGTTGAGACAAACTGTCACTAATTTGTATAGTCTTAAGTACATTTGTCTAATCTTATACCTCTTTGTTCTGTTGTTGTTCCCTTGCCTGTCTTTTGTTATAATAACGAGTTCTAGTGTGCTTTTTGTCTTTTGTATTACAGTTTCTTTCTAATGTGCTTAACGTGTTGTTATTCCTACAAACCTTCAATACTGCACATATACTATGCAAATCATAGTAATAAACACAGCACTAATTACTTATTGTGGTGTATGTTAGTGATCCACTGCCTCCTTGCCAAACAAAGTGACACAGTGGTAACAGACTGTTCAGGAGGACCAAGATCATTTCCTGGTCCAGCGATCCTGTGAATGATTTTCCTTGCTTTTTTTAAAAAATCATTCCAGACAGATGCTAGGTGATATATTAATACATGCCGTAGTTGATTATGTTGCCATTCTTGATTGTCTAAGCAACTGGTTCTGTTAGTCGATGAAAAATTAAACCATAATTAATAACCTCTTCCCTGCGTTATATTATAAGGTGTATGCAATAGTGATACTGACTTTCTGCAGCCTGTGATAAATAATATGTAACTTAGTGATGAATCTCGTTACCTTATTTGTACTTTTTTACAGTTTCCCCATACCTTTTATCGCTCCCCACTATCGTAAATTACAGTTTTCGCTGCTAATATTATAATGACTTGGTGTGATATTCATTCAGCATGATTAGTACTATCGGTACAAACCACTTGTTAGAAAGTTTTTCAATTTTGCGGGTAAGCCCCTATCTTAAATAATTATAGTAAAATCNATCGGTACAAACCACTTGTTAGAAAGTTTTTCAATTTTGCGGGTAAGCCCCTATCTTAAATAATTATAGTAAAATCGAAAATGACAAGAAATTTTCTAATCTACAATTATTTTTGCGAGATTTCTCAAAACAGGGATTTGAACAAACAAAATACATTTTATTTCCATATGTATACAGCTATTATCAACGTAAATTTCACGTACCCCCATTAATTTTATTTTAATGAACTTATATCTGTTTGCAGAAAAACCCATTTTCTGTGGAAGATTACAGTACCACAGAATGGGTACCATCCCTCAAGATGGGTTACAAGAAATTATATGGTTTTTTTAATGGAGAGGTGCGAAAAACAAATTTGACTGCGTCATCAGATCTTCTTCCCATAATCAGCTCTGAATTGCAACTTCCTGAAAGTGACAAGTTGCCAGTTACCACAGATGGGGAAGATGTAGAATACGATCATATTTTGCGCATAAGTGTTCCAACTAATTTTTTAAATTAGTATCCTATGTTAGTGCACAAACATAAATTCTCTGTAGTAGATTTTAATAAAATAGAAGTTACCTTAATTGAAACTTACTGAGCATAAGAAAACTGCTGGAAAATGTAACATTATCGGAGTAAATGTTTTAGAGCGGTAATAAAACAAAAAACACTTTTCATTGGTTTCCCAGGTTTAACTACTATCATGCTGGTAGCACCATTTCTCTCAGTTAGGCGTACTAATTTCTATTTTTTCAAGTAGCTTCCGGAATAAATGTAATATTGCAATACCACAGAATTTTATAAGAATTATATTTGTTTTAGTGTGAAACAATTCTATTATAAAATTTATCATGTTTTCTACTGTTTTATAACATTAACATGTACACATTTGCGTTAATTTTTTTAACATTTGGATGAGAACTGTGATTATTGTAATTTATTTATATATTTTGTAATAGAAATAGTTTTCTAGCAAATCAATTAATTGCAGATAATTAGTTCATATCTATAATAGTTAATCAACCTAACAGGTCAACAGCAACTATTTTGTTTTAATGGCACATTGATTATTATGATTTACAAATAATTTTGATACATTATCTTGATGTAGATCTTGCCAGGGGAAAAATTAACATCTTCATAAATTTTGTTTTTGAAAATTTGTGATTAAAGTTGTACTTGTGTTAACAAAAAAAATTATATATGAACACTAAAATCTTCACAAATGTTGGCAGTGATGCACAGTGTCCTTCAAGAGGCTCAGTTTTATGTTGTGTGAATAACAGTATCCGAAATACACATATCTGATATGCATGAGCTCAGTTATAATTACCCCCTGGTTTTTTCTTTAGAGTAAGAGAAATAATGAACTTTTAATTAAAATGCAGTGAGAAATTTTTAGCTTCGTATTGAATACGCCAATTTTCGGTTTTATTGTCCAACCTTTCAAATTTAGTATAATAAAATCTCAGTTTAAAGTACTTAATTTTAATTTATCTTTCAAATCCCCTGCAGAAGTACGTAATATAATTAAAGAATAAAGTAGTTTCAGTATTAAGTATAATATTTCAAAGCTGTTTGTGTACTTTTGTATTGAGATTCTGCTGTAGGTGAATCTCAAAGAACTTTATGCATCTGGTTCAATCCTTCGAACCTTTCACCGCCGGCCGAACCAAATCCATGTCTATTTCGTAATTGCTGGACATCTAGATTTGAAAAAGCTGAAAAGTGCAATTTTTTGAATGTACAAGATGCCACATTAGTTGGTTTTAACATCATTATTCTATGATGGTGTTATGTACGAAGCTACTCTTCTGCCGTAATTGTTCATGTCCAGAGAGTTATGTTTTCTAAACACAACATAAATTAAATAAAATTTGCAAAATGAAGCTTTTTGTGACAAGTACGTAATGTATCACTTTGGTACGATGTTGGCAGTATATATACTATTTACAGTTGAAATTATTGTTAAAACATTTTTCCATAATGTTTTGAATAATTTTTTTTGTTACTTGAACACACAGTATAAATTCAATTTGTTCATAAAAAGCTTTCATTGTTTATTTTCTTTAAAGCTTTAATTTTGAAATATTTAGATTTTTTCTGAAACTCAGTCAGGCCCACCAACTTCTTCTGGCGCAATACCAAGGACAACTCTACCACCACCACCCTGCTACAGGGCGGGCAGTACAAAACATCAAGTCATCAGGAAGCCAACAAGGAGACCAGCATCAAATGGGTGAGCCAGCATTCCAACATCCTCCCTATCCTCCTCGACCGACAAATCTTTCCCTCATACACACACCGCCAAACATCTCAACCAAGATGCACCATTAATCACTCCCCAAAACTTCCACATCAACCCACCCCTCTCTCAGAATTCAAATCACAGATACCACCACTACTGGACGGATTAATCATCCCACATCCCAGGAAACTGGTCCAGAGGCAACGCTCCGACGCCTATGAAACCTCAAACCTTACTCTGACAAACACCTACAGGACACTAATGGACAAGGATGGTGACTTCGACATTGTGCTCTCCAACCCCTCCTCCCAAGCTGCATCCTAACCCCTCCTCCCAAGCTGCATCCACCAATCCCTTAAACACCTTCAACATATCCAAAACCCTCCCAAAACCCGAAAAAACCTTCAAAACACCCTAACCAATGGCTACCACTACCAACACCCAAGCATCCTCCACCAACATCACCACCTCCACCACCAACAAAACTGCCCTACGCAAACCCAACTGGAAGCTCGTCTCCAAGTATCCTCTATCAACGTAAAGACATATTTCTACACCATCTCCCCACATGACCTCTCCTTCCTATACAATTAGTTAACCGAAGCGGGCTATAAGTCCTACACACACAGAGAAAGAGACAAAAAAGGCGACATTATTGTAATCAACAACCTACCCACGACAGTTACTGAGAACGAGGTCAAGAAGGAGATGCAAGCCATGCAGCTTCCCTTTTCCTCAGTGATGAAATTTAGGTCCTCTCCTGTGGCCCTCTCCTGAGGCCTTGAATAATGCCTTTCATATCACGACGAATAAGTTATGGGAGGGGGCCGCATACCCCAAACTGAAAGCAATAAGACACTTCATTGTGACTATTGAACAGTACAAGGGCTGTCGGAGTGTTCCTCAATGCTACCAGTGCCAGGGCCTCGGGCACCCATCTGACAGATGACACCGTAATGTTGTGTGCTTCAGGTGTGCCCAACCCCGCTGGACACGTGACAGCCCGACAAAACACGATACCACATTCAAAGGGGTGTGAATCCTGTGTGGGAGCGAACACTTATCACCTCCAAAACCTGTCCCAATGACACCGCACACCTCAAGTGCCATCCCTCACAACCCTCCAACACCCGACCCATCACCCCTACTTCCCGCACCTTTGCTCCCACCCCAGCCATAAGCCCCTGGGAACCCAAACCTTCCACCCGTACCCAAGTTCCCCCACCACCACAGCGACCANTACCCAAGTTACCCCACCACCACAGCGACCAAAGCAATGCCACCCACCCAAACCTACCACCCAACCCAAAACCACAAACCCGAAACAATCAAATGCCCAATCCATTGCCAGCAAAAAAAAAATTCAGCCACAGACTCCACCTTCGGCCCCTCCTTGAAGTTTTTACTCTCATCAAATCCTATCTCCTCCTGTGATCCCTAACACCTTGGCAGCCCTCACCTAAGCCACTCAACCCTTCCAAAAGTTTGAAGTCCCCCTCAATGTCCTAATGTTCGCCTTTGATGGATCCTCCCCGTCCTCTTAAGATTACCATTTGGAATCTTAATTCCCTTACCCCAAAACTCCCCGACCTACAACTTCTCAACTTCCAGTCCCTCGTTTCCATGTTCCTAACCAAAACCTGGCTGACCTAAACCACACCCCCTCAACATTCTCGGGTATATGGTCCACCACTCTGCTTGTCGGTTTGTTGGAGGGGAGGGAGGTATGGCTATCCTACTCCGATCTACAATCTCCCACCACCACCATCAAATCCCCACCTCCCCTGTGGTTGAGGTGGTCGGTGTGCGCCTGCAGGGTGGCTCCTACCTCCTGACCCGAATCACCCTCTATCACCCACCAGAACATCCCTCCTCCAGCACTGGCATTTTGGCCCTCGGACCGCTCGATGTACATGTCGTGATAGCTGGGGACTTTAATGATACACATCCTTCCTGGGGCTGCCAAACCACTGACCGGAGTGGCAGTTCCCTCCACCAACTCCTCTGTATCTCATCACTGTTCCTACAAGTTCCCAGCACTCCTACCTACTACACCACTCAACGTATCTGCCACTCCAGTATCATCGACTTCACTATCACCTCCCATCTAACTATCATTTCTGACCTCACCACAATTACCACTGGCACATCACCTCTTGATCGTCAGCCTCCTCCACTTTCACCCCCAAATCAACCCCCACCTATCTCATTACAACTTAGCCAAGGCCGATTGGCCCGGTTTCCAACACACCCTCTCAAATTCCATATACCTTACACTTCTATTCAGTTATCTATCCTGAAGATATTGTCCACCATACCACCATACCTCCTCACTCACCACTTACATCACTGCCACAGCTGAAAACCCCCTTTCACAGATATCGCTCGATACCCTTCCCTCTATACATTTGCAGCTTCCTCTCCCTCCAGGATCGCTCCCGCCTCAGATGGTATGCCGACCATTCCCCTGGGCAAGAAAAGTGTACTCTCTAATCAGAGGGTGGTGCTGCTGGATGGTGGCAGCGTGGAATATGAAGAGCGATCACTTGCCTCTAGTCCCTCTCAGCATCCGCTGGCTCCCTATGGACATACATCCTAAACATCCGAGTAAACACCACCACGACAATATCATAACTCACCTTTCCCGCAGGGGTTGCAGAAAATGTGGTGGAGAGATTAGAAGCTGTGGCCACCCACTTCCACACTATATTTGCTCCCCACATGATACCTCCTTCTACAACATCTCATCAGATGACGAGGACACTCCATCCACTATCTCTCAACATGTTATCCTTCCCTTCCACCCACAACAACCCAATTTCCCACTCACCATGACAACCAAAGTCCACAAATTCATCTCCTCCCTCCGACACAATGCTGCCCCCAGGTGCGATGCACTCGCTGCTACTATCCTCTGCGCCCTTCCCCACAAATCTACATTTTTCATTACCAAATTAACTAACTCCATCCTGCTTTTCAGCCACTTCCCGTCCTCCTGGAAAACCACCATAGTCGTCCGCTTCCCAAAACCTGGCAAACCTCCACACAGTCCAACCTCCTATCCAAAGTCACCAATAAAGTCATCCTCTCCCTACTAATGCCTACAATTACCGCCTCCAATCTCCTACCACACCACCAATTCGGTTTCCGCCCATACCACTCCACCACTCATGCTATAGCCCGTGTGGAGCACCTGGTGGTCCAAGGTTTCTCCAGGCAGCAATGCAAGGGTACGGTCCTCCTAGACCTGGCCAGGGCATTTGATTCCGTTCCACACCCCCTCCTCTAAGAAAAACTGTCTGCAACTGATATCCTCCCACGCCTTGTCCTTGTCCTCTGCTCCTAACTGGAAGGACGATCTTTCATGGGGAAGGTAGAGGGCCACCTCTCTGCGACGCGTAGTATCGCTGCCAGTGTCCCACAAGGTTTCATTCTCAGCCCAATCCTATCCTTCCTTTCAGTTGCATATATAACTCCCCCTCCTGGCACTTACTTAGTTCAGTATCCAGACTACATCTGCATGCTGGCATCCTCTGTCCACCAGCAAATGCTAGTAGACCCCCTCAACTGCACGACGACCACAGCGACGGAATAAAACAAGCAAAAATCCAAGCCATCTTCTTCTCCTGACAATACACAGACCCAGATATCCAACCCAAATTTGACTACTACCTGATCCCACGCCCCCACCCCGTACAATATCCATGGGGCACCCTAGACAGCAAACTTATCTTCATCCTACACCTCTCCACCATAGTCATCAAAACCCGGGCTGCAATGGCTCATCTCGCCCCTCCCCATCCAGAAACCTCCTCTGGTGACCCCTTGTTCCTCGACCTACCATCCTCCGCACCAAAATCTCTCCTCACATACACCTACCCCACCTGCGCACACACCTTCAAATACAAACCTGCGCCCTCTAACCCGCACCGAATTCCTCACCCTCAGCCTAACCATAGACTGCCCCAGAGCCACCCTATGCCAAACTCTCATCACCCAATCCAGACTTCCACACATTCATGACATCGTCTCCACCATCGCAACCTGCTTCACTACTAAACTTCTCAACCACCCCAATCCTCTTATCCTATGAACGGCCAACCCTCAACCAGTGATGCCATACCCCAGATGCCGACTACACAGTATCGAACATCTACATGATGTAGAGACGAACAATGACGACGACACCTAACAACATGGAACTGAGACACCGATACCAGTACCAGAGCGACAGTGATCAATGTAATTATTGTATATAATGTAGATGTGTATTTATCTAACAGTAAAGATTTTGTAAATTGTAAATAATGATTTTGTGTACCAAACTTAGTTAATAAGATTTACTTTTTAAGGCCTAGATTTATGTTACTTTAGACATGTGTCGAAAGAATTACTATTGTAGACGAATAGTACTCTGTAAATATTGTACATAAAAAAACATATATTGTAAAAATAAAAATGATAAATCTCAAGGACTAAATGTTGTAAAGTTTAATTTGATTGTACACACCTTTTATCAGTAAGGATTTTTTGGACAGCACTGAGCTTGGCTCTGTTCCAAAAAAATCTCGTAATTATATTATTATTTCATAAACTTTCGTTAACATCATCTTAGAAATGGAAATTTAGAAATGGATTGTTTCAGCCATTTTCTGTACCTGCTCCAAACTGACAGAGATAAAGAACTGTATCTGATACGAGGTATCTGATACTTTCTGTTCTGTATGAGATACAGGAATACCCGAGTTTCCCGAGTTTCCCGAGTGCGTCACTGCTTCGCCAGTGTCTCGCATAAAGGGCGTGTATCAGATACAGAGTATCAGGTAGGCATGTATCAGATACGCGAGCTATCGAGTATGATTATTATCAAATATGTTCGGGAATAGATAGCGACTCCGTGACTAATGGAAGAATTTCTGAGGCACTCAATTACACTGAAAAATAGAACACAGCATGTAGAAAAATGACTGATGTTCATTGATATTAAACAGAACTTACGAGCACATGGTTAAATACGCTGGCGTAGCCTGGAACAAGAACTTGCAAAGTTTAAAGAAAATCAACATAAAAATAATTATGTGAAACAGATATTAACACTTGCACATAGAAAAATGCGAGTAGAGGCAAAGTTGCTGTGCTCGACCATGTGGTCGGTACACTAGTCAGTTTATGTATTTAATGGTTGCAGACCGAAAATTTTAAATTGAAACTCTCCCCTGCCAAATAAGTTGCTGCGACTGAAAGAGAGAGAGAGCGAGCGAATGGACCATGGGAGAAACAAATTAAAACAGTTCTGGATTAAAACAGTTACAGAAATTACCAATCAGTTGAAGAACAAAAACGAAGTCCTCCCGTGTGAAGCAGTCACACCCCCGTGCAGTCCAAGAAGTACTGGGCGAGTCAACAGGGCCGTCGTCTCTGGTAACCTTGACTGGAAACAAGGGCTGAAATGGAAACTTAGTGAGTAAACACAAGAATCAATACCTCTTAAATTACATGCAGAACACTGGCAGATAAATAGCAAATAAATATAGAGCAATCAGAACATAGTACAAATAGTACTAAAATATAATCAACCTGCAATTAAAAATGAAAGGCCTTTTATTGCAATTTCCTGTAAACAAACACAAAACACAGCAACCCCCTTTCTATAGGATTTAACACACAATTAAATTTTCGGGTGATTAAAATATATAAACACAGGCTATTCAAGCTTCGTTGCTTTGTAGTTAGTACTGCTCAATGTAACAAACTTCAGTCGGCCTGCCCTTGCATTGCAAAATAAAAACTCATGCCCACTCGTGTGATGTGTCAAGAATACTGACTGAAAACTTTTAACATCTGTTCACTGGTAGTCCGCTGTAAATGGACACCGAAAAACCTGACTTACATAGGAACAACAGATTCACTCGGAGCACACAAAACTCGCAACACAGACTTGCCATTCATTGTGTACAGCCAGAAGGCCATACCCGCACTAGTGGGAAGCATTGCCGATAATTAAACTGCATTTAAACAACCAGTGGGGAAACCACTCACACACTGCACATACGAACTCCATCACGTAGTTTTGAATATGTTGTTTTCGCGCTCCTCGCCGAGGGTCATCGTGGCCTCTGTTAAAAACGAACAGCCAGCGACTCGCGGGCACGAGTTCATGCTGGGCGGCTGTTTTCCATTTGACGTCCGCGAGGGGGAACGACGACAAATAGTTCGATTACAACATGATGCAACTTAGAAATTTACTTTTTCCTACTGTAGGAACTTGAAAAGTTTTACAGTTTTACTAGTGCCACATTTGAAAGGGTCAAATGATTATTTTGTACAGCTTGTAACTTTCTGCATGCATGTAGATTTAGGTTTCTGGTCAAATCAACGAGAATAGAGCATTCTGTTCAGACATAGTAGGTAGTCTCTATTCTGTTTCTTAAGTGCTGATGATAAAACAGCAATGTGATTATAACTAAAATATTGAAATCTAAATTTAAGAAACTCGCTACTACGGGAGAAAATTTTCGGCTCTGTTTGTGTGTCACACTTGCAAGAAACGGACACAGGTTTATCAGACAATAGTAAGTCAGTGATGTGTTGTAGGTTGAAGGACATGGTTTTAGGGTCGCAAATCGGATGTCGTGAGTTGAGGAAAACATTTCGGGATGTACATTCGGAGTATTTTAACAGGATGGATAAGATTGAATTAATGGTAAATAACTTTATTAGCAGGAGTGTAATGTCACTGTCTCAATCGGTTGACTGGGCGTCAAGTGGTAGCAGAACAAAAAGGGGGTTGGAGGGGAAGTAAAGGTGTACGGTGATGTGAGGTGAATAAGGGGGCGCCACCCAGGTTTCTATCGGGCTGGGATGGGAGATATAATGATCTCAGGGCGTATAGGATACATGGTATTTACCACTGAAAATGCAGCGAGATGGCGATGTGGTCATCTCTCAGGAGGAAACATGGTCAAAGAGGACCTACTGATCACACCTATATTTCATTGTTAGTGCTATGAGACATGCAAAACACCACAGGGCCTTGAAGTTCTGGCCTAACTACTCTTATAAATACACTAGTGGAAATGCATTGAAGAACACCTACTTAACATCGTCCAATACAAATGGGTTTTACAACACAAACTGGCCATTTTTAGAGGGCATTCTGGCCGTAAGAGAGGCACCACTCGCTGGCACCTTTACACCAAGCGTCTTATCGCAGGTTGTCCGACAACACGACGAATCCTGTTAACTGTGCGTTTCAATTGCACATGTGTATGTAATGCCTGGAAGATGGCAGCAAGCACCAATTGAACAGTTAAGTGATTTTGACTGTGGCTGTATAGTGCGACTCAGGGGGTATCTGGACATTCCGAAATATTGTCACTCACTTGGGGTGTGATGTGCCAGTAGTCAACCGATGGTGGAGATGCTGGGTGATAGGTATCCCACAGTTGCCTAGCTCCTCTAGTCTTCCACTTGCTGCACTGATAAGCACCTGACCATAAGGATTTCTTATGCCTCCTGACTGGAATAACAGCAACTGTACAAGCAATCAGAGCCACTGTGGCACCAATCTGTCTACACAAACAATAAACAATCGTTTGTGGGAGATAGTTTTATGTTCTCATGTTTGTCTGACATGTTTACCACTAACCTCTGCTCATTGTGAATGTTTCCAGTGGTGTTGGGAGAATGTGTATCGGAGATGCAAATGGAGAGCACTGGCATTTGGCGATGAAAGTATTTTCTACCCTAGACAAAGTGTGTAATGTTCATGTTTTTAATGTGTGATTGAACAGAACAATCTATAGTGTATTCACATTCGCTATAACAGACCCACCCCGATATTATAGTGTGGGGCCACAAGCTACACTTTCCGTTCATCGTCTAAAGTATTCATTCAGGAATGCTTGAAGAATTCACAGTCAACAAACGACTTCATCAGTCCAGTCCTCCGACCATATCTTTACACACTACATGAACCAATCTTTCAGCATGTGGCTAGGACAACACATAGTGCTCTACTCAAAGTATGCATCCTACTCTGGCTTGCTAGAACTCCATACCTGGGCCCTATCAAGCATTTATGGAACATGGTAGGATGGTTCCTGACATCCAGCTCAGGCAACGACCATCGCGCAGCTACTCCGAGAAGTACATCAAGTATGGCATGCCATCCGTCAAAGATGCGGTCAGCATTTTACAACAGGTTTATGCCAGAATTGCTGCATGCGTAGCTGTTCCAGATAATTACACTCCTTATTAAGGTGTGTGCTCGGTGTGTTGAATTCCATCCATGATTCTGTCACCAAGTCCAAGTTGCTCTATGTACACCATGCCAATGACCACACACTAAGTGCAAAACTGTGCACGCACATCAAACGTCTCAGGCAACCCGTGGTGGCTGTCCCGACTGGCTGGCATAGCCAGTCATGCCAACATCAGTGACAAGACAACGGGGCCACCACTACAAAGCTACAAAGTTCAGTTAAAGCCCAGTGTAAAAGTGCTGAACTAATTAATGGGATGAATTCCATTTTCAGTAAGCTCTTCACAGTTTCACTGAAATAATATAGAATTGCGGCAAGTTAATGCAGTAGCAGGTATCACTT
The DNA here is from genome assembly GCA_002778355.1 of Clitarchus hookeri. Classification (NCBI taxonomy): domain Eukaryota; kingdom Metazoa; phylum Arthropoda; class Insecta; order Phasmatodea; family Phasmatidae; genus Clitarchus; species Clitarchus hookeri. Next base: position 121,458 of record NQII01000251.1, on the reverse strand, counting down.
TTCTGTGCCATAACACATGACCGTAGTGCTGGCCACGTTGTTCAATGTATACATAAATTCCAATCAAATGGATTTAGGTTAATTAAAGTAGATGCAACATAAAAGCGTTTGTGTAGTTTTCAGTGTCGATTTTATTACGATAATTTGTGTCTGTCATCCACTTAGGTACTATAGTACACTATCTCACCCCATAACGCGACAGGTCAAAACTTCGCACTGCATTTTAGCATAATCTTTACAATTATTAAATTCACTCAAAAGGGTAAATGTGTATTTTTAGAACCTATATACATTCAGTATTTACTGTAACATGACTGGGATTATAGGGTATAAGTTATGGTGACTGTTCTTTTGGATGACTGTTGATTGGGCGCTATCCACTCAATGATTGCTCGAAGCCCCACAAGGTTGGTCTGCTGTGGCTACCCCTACCCTATAACACATGTCTTAAACATGGCTGATGAGGGAATTGATAGCCTTCTTGTACGCCCTTTAGTTAATACAAATCATATTTAATTACACACGATACTGAGTTTATACACCACCCTTTCTCGGAGTAGGCTGGGGCCTTAAGATACCATTTAGTGGCCAGGTTAATAAATTATTAAGACTGACACGGTTTTTTTAAATATTTATATAAGGAATGCCACCAGATCATTGCGACAAACATCTAAGTAATGTAATGAGAAACTACTCTTGTCAGAGAACAGAAGTTCAGAGATGCTCCATTAAGATGCGAGTTATCGTTGTGAAATAGTTCCATGTGCCTGGTAGGTGGGCATTCTGCAGTTCTCATATCACATGTCTGCTGTTGATCATGCAGTCATATGTAGCTAGTGAATGTGAGGGCTGGTTATAGAGCCTGCCCTTTGTTTCGAAGAGGTAAGCAGTATCAAAAGTACTGAGAGCCACACTGGACCACATATGCTGTGCTTATTTCGTTTCGTCCTTCCCACAACTAATTCCACTACACAGACCTGCCTTGTTGTTCCTGCCCGAGTTTAAAGAGTTGTTGTGCGTTCACAGTGACTGTGCTTTGTACACCAGACTAGGCATGGATGCTTATTCATCATCCGAACTGTAGCCATAAGTATGCTGTATGGCGAAGCTGGATGCTGTGGGCACATAGCAGAATATATTTATCATGAACACCTCCCATACATACAGCAGCCACACCACACAGTTCCAGAGACTACATCAGCGTCTGTACGAGTGTGGGATCTTCCATCAAAGTACAATGGTCTCAGGACAAGATATGTTCGTATGCTACATTTTGAAGATGAAGTACTGGGCAGAGTTGAGGTGAACACATCCACAATCACATGTGTGACAGCTCACGATATGTATATCAGCCACACTTGTGTGTGGAGAGTGCTTTGACAGTACATACTACATCCATTCCATGTGCAAAAGGCACAGGTACTTGGACCAGCTGACTTAGAGCCCCATATGTGGTTCGTGCAGTTGCTTATGCAGCCGTGCATGCCAAGCCAGAGTTTGCATCATATGTGTTGTTTATAGACGAAGCATGTTTTAGAAGGGATAGAATTTCAATACCCACAACAGCCATGTGCAGGCAGAAGAAAAAGCACATACATGAGTGGCCACACATCAACAAACCACAATATGCGGTGAAGATGTGAGCTGGCATCGTCCACGAAGAAGTTATTGGACCCTTTATCCTTCCAGCTTACTTAGACAGTCAGGAATGTCACAACTATCTGGTAAAAGAGTTGCCCTAGTTGCTAGAATATGTACAGCTGTACATACAAGTCAACATGTGGTTTTAACATAATGGCACCTAGCTGCATTTCAATCAACATGTTCGCGAACACCTCACCGACATTTTTGGTGTTAAGTGGTTTGGGAGAGGCGTCCCTATGCTATGGCAACCATTGTCACCCGTCCTCATGCCATTCGATTTTTCCTGTAGGGTCACATTAACAGTTGTGTGTACTCTACTTCTTGTAGAACTAATGCAGGCAGAATGCAATGTGGTTGGAACCACTCCTGGCATCTTCGAAAGGATCTGTCAAGCATTGTATCAGCTTGCAACATCTGCAATCAATCATAGGGCCACCATTTTGAGCACCTGCTTTAGGTTATCACATGGAAATATGTAATAGGCAGTCAATAACATACTGCAACCTACCAATGTCTACCTACTTATTATTACCACCACCCCTACAGTACTACATAAGATACTGCTGTTTCTTGGGAGGCAGGCGGCTGGCTCATGTTGTATGCAATGCAAACTGCAAATCTGCCACATGTTATAATGTGTTGTACATATATACCTATCTTCCAAATGGGGCATATCCTGACATTTGTACTTTGATGAAAGTTGTTCTGTAACATTACCTATTACCCCGATAGGTTGGTCGAAATGATCCTGTGACACTATCTGAATATTGACAATCTATGATCTCGATACAGGATGCATATTCTTAGTTCCTTAATAAGCAGGTAAGAGAACAAAGTTTTATGTGTGCAGTGTCCCCAGCTTTCAGTGTCCACTCGTCCGACCACACTGCACAGCTCGTGCAGCCCCTCTACTGGGTTCGCCATACCTGAATCGCAGGTGGCTGCTGTAAATGCTGCCGACTGGAGCGGCATTTAATAAGGTGTCCAGTCGAGCTGCCATGCTACCACCAGATCAAGCAGCCATCCCACCTTTATGCCCCCAATTGGTAACTTTTGGGGGCGTGCTCGTTCAGACCAGCTGAGCTCTTCCAAATTCAAACCCAGTAGAGAAAATGTCGGGTAAATGAAGGCCACATTGGGGCGTCAACGGCAACTGCAGGCAAGCGACCACATGTGTGCCTCATCATCCCGATATTATAGCCAAATCAAGGTGAAACGAGTGAAGTGAATGTGTCGGGGGCTAAACCCCCATTTCCCCCCATATACTCCCACAAGGAGTAAAGTCGTTTAAATAGGGGTAGGGAATATACGTATGTTTATTGCGCAGTTGTATTAACTACCTGCATCCCTTAATACTCAATTTTATAACTTGTACTGGCCCAGTGACATCACAGTCCTGGTGCCACATTTCACATTTTTATTTATATTGTTTCCTGTTTTGTTCTTTATATCATGTTATAAGTGTTTGTGTGAATAGTTGTCACGAGAGACTAAGAAAGACATCTCGCAATTTTGTTCCTGTGATGCATTTCTTTAGGGTATTTGCCAAGAAATGTATTTTTCTTATGTATAATCTGTAATATATATGTACTTTTGAGCTGTGTGAGTAAACATAATTAATTATTCTCTGTATTTTATTTTACATGTCGGGTCACTTCATGACCTCTTAAGTTTGTCCAAACCCTGAAAATTCATTCTGACCTTATTCATCACTATTGCACAGCCTCGTTATTTAGTGGTGTAAGGAGGGGGCCTACACCCCATATCAATAGTCTCCAAGAACCATCATTATCTTCAGCATCACCATGACAACAGGGATCTTCACGAGAGGGCCACGTAGGTGAACAGCCCAACGCCCACTTTTCCATGCTCTCTATAGCTAACCAGCATCCAGATAATTCATTTCCGCAATAAAATCCTACCTTTACCCTTTCCTCCTTGAGTAACACCTGTCAAGCTCTTCCTTTCAGCTGACGACTAATGTGACTGTGGCTGGAATCTTAACTATCTCTCTGGCCGCGAGTAGTGAGAGGGGTCAGTGTGGTTCAAGGTAAAATGGAAAGGTTTCTAAAAAATAACTATTGTATTCTACTCAGTTCGCACAAAGAGCATTGGACCCTGAGCCGCACGGTGCTGACTTCACCTTCCGACCACTGGATGACGACTGTTGAACATGGTGCGGCCCGATTCGGCCCTCGCCGATCGAATGACACAGCATTTTTGAGCATTATTAAATTGGCATTTGAAACTTATGCTAATGACACACTGAAAAAATTTACACCTATGGAAACACAAGAGGAACATAATTTGCCTCCAGTGTTGCGTGTATGAACATGAGGGTTGCACTCAAAAGTGAATGTTAATTTAATTGTCTGTTAATTGTGTACTTGAGTTGTTTAATTAATTCTACCTTTTTATTTGCTATGTAAAATACCTGTTTGCATTTATTGGTTAGCCTATTTAACTTTGAAAAGTTATGGCTAATGGTAGCTTCAATTTGATGTGTTCTGAGTCAAGATTTGAATAAAATATAATTTATTGAAATGAATCAAATCAGACCAGAACCTGAATTTTGTTTAAAATTGTTCGTGTGAGACCAGCACTTCTATGTACGCTCAAAATAACAGTGGTATATAATCTCTTAATTAAAAAATATGTAGGCTAATATCACAAGGTGTTTTTGGTTTTGTATGTTATTTTTTTAAACTACTTGGTTCCTGTAGATTCAACATTGACTAATTGTTGTGAAATATCCTTCCTGTTCCACACATTTGCAAAAAGTGGTGTTTTTTTTTTTTGCTGTGTTAGGAAGATAAAAGTGAATTTCTATCAAAATTGGTTGGCATAATTTGCAGCTGAGAAATTAAACTATACGAGATATTTTACTTTCCACAATACCTACTAGAAACCATTTCCCATAACCATCATAGGTCTACTACTATCCATGTACTCCCTAAAATCTTGAAATTTAGTGATAGCCCAAATTTCACACTTTCTTTTATAATAATATTTTCTAAAAATGTCCTACTACTATCCATGTACTCCCTAAAATCTTGAAATTTAGTGATAGCCCAAATTTCACACTTTCTTTTATAATAATATTTTCTAAAAATGTCCTACTACTATCCATGTACTCCCTAAAATCTTGAAATTTAGTGATAGCCCAAATTTCACACTTTCTTTTATAATAATATTTTCTAAAAATGTTTTAGTTGTGATTATAGACAAGGTTAGCAAATTATACTAGCAATTTCAAGGCATTGATGGAAAATAAAATGCAAATTATGCATCACATAAGTAACCTGCTGGGACAATGTTTGCACTGTATTTACTTGATTTTTTTTTTCCATTATGGGGACTAAATAAATTATATTGTTGAAAATCCACTGTTCATAGTTTTAGCAATTAGATTTAAAGTTGCAATATTTAACCATGGCATTTTGGACTTTGTGAATGGCTGAATAGAGGTCCTCGCCTCCTGACTACACAGTGTCCCATGACTGCGATGTGTGGGACACAAATCATGCTCACTGAACGCTGCTATATAGTAAATTAATAAATTTGGTATCTTCTTACCTGATTTTTATTGAGTAATAGTATTACATGGAGCTTAATACATATGTTTCATTGTAGCATAATTTATCCCATGTTAACATAATCAAAACTATTTATACATCAAAACAAACATTTCCCTGACCAATCACGACATGTGAAATATGCATTTTGTCTTATATTCAGGTATATTTATACACCGCAGGATTCGCATTATACAACAGTACCAAGTTGCGGCGGAATTTGCTATAAATGAATAAATTCAGTTCCTAAGGTTTCGTATTACTTTCTCAAATAAAAATGATACTTTTACACAAAACTATCTTTAACTGTTATGCAAGAAATACCTGTAGGGTGCAATGAACGTGTACACAACATGCAGGTATATACTTTAATGTATGTAAAAAAACAAAACATCTTGACCGACAGCACTAACACGTTACAAGGCCTAGGATATGGCCAATTTCATATAAGAAGGCCAGATTCTGACAGTCAGTGAGTGGCAACTTAATGTATACGAAACAAACAAAGTGCCATTTGCAAAATCCTGTATCAGCTGATGCACAAACGAACAAAAGTTAAAATTGTGTTGGCTATTGTGAGTGGACAACCGATGAAAATCAGAAAAGCAGAAAATACACGGATAAGAAAGAGTTCTTAGATTTATTAATACATTTTGTTTTATGAGGTCACAAAACAATGGTCGTTAGCATTAAAAACTAAACTTCGTGATAATGTAGTTATGTATAGGTGTTCAAAATGAAATGCACAATAGAACGATACGAAGTGGAAACGTTTTCTGAAGTTGTGCAAACTTCAGAAAGGATTTTCATGTCGCATCATCCCTCTCCAACCTCGCTTTTAACACGTCCTTGATATTAATTCCAAAAGCATACAGAAATATTGCATAATATTGTTGAATTATTTTTTCTAATAATTTGACGAAACGACACGAATTTGAAATATATTTACAGCCCGTAATATAAGAACTATCAACTTTAAAAAAGCCGCTATCTGTTGACCAAAAAAAGGGTTGCTCAAACTTCGCCCTGACGTGCTGTGCGCGCCATCTGTCGGATCTTTTGCGAAGTATTACCAGCCAGAATTGAACCGCTTTCCTGCGCGTTATATAACGAATTTACAAACAGATGCCAATAGTAATTTTTTCTACGAGCTCAGCATAATTTTTAAAGTAACATATATTTCATGTACGACAATTTGGAGTACAAGTAATTTATATTCGGCCGGTAATCGTCCGTATACGTAAATTATACGCCATACTGTTCTCTCGAAACCCATCTCCTTGTTTCCGTAGAAAGTGAGACATGCGTGAATAGTTTTTAAGCAATTCTAACGTTATTCCACATCACATATTTCCAACTAGAATATATTAGCTATAACGTCCAAAGTGTGATAATAGATACAACAGACCATCTCACAAATGTTAACCCAAATTCACTATCTCAGACAAATTAAAAAAGAGTTAGCAAATATATAATTATTTGCAACATTTTATATTTTTACTTTTATAACCTACTTATTTTTTTTTAGACAGATGTCAGTCTTAAAATATCTTAAAATTTGTTTAGCATTAGAGTACAATGAGAAGTGGATTAGCTGACAGCATGTTGATAAAAAAATACAGCCCCGACTTGACGGACCAGCTGATGGCGGAAGGATATGTAGTCAGATGTAAACAGTGGTGCTACTTTCGCCGATCTGTCAAAAAGTGGCCTTCTTATATGGTACAGAATATACAAGGAGAATTCAAAAGTGACATCGATGGTGAATCAGTGCATGAACATGGGTCGTGGCGGTGTACTGGTCAAACTACTTGCGGCCCCCAAGGCTAAACCGGGTTCGATTTCCGTCGGAGTTGCTCCCGGAATTTTTGCAAGAAGGAATTGTGCTGGCCAGCGTTTTTTTCTCGGGAATTTACCGTTTCTCCTGCCCTTACATTGTGATGATTCTCCATTCTCACCTAGCTTCATCCTCATTGGCTCTCAAGACCACGATGTTAAGTGCCGCCTAAATCTCTCCACTCCAGTTCATGAACTCTTGTCTGAGGTAGACTATCTTGTAAATTTTCTGTTCAGTATCTTTGGTTTTAGAATAAATAACTGTTATTTTTGTTTAACATCAGTAATTTTTTTATGGGTTACCGAAAATTTCGAAATTTCCCAAATTATTCAAGGTTGTCAAATAAAACAGGGAAAAAATTAGTTTCCTTTTCCCTTGAGTTTTTTGGGTTATTTTGGCTGTTATAATTTTGTAAAACCATTATTTTGCAAGGAAGAACTAGCTTGTTGTGGTGCGAACCTATGTAGCTCAAGGTCAGTGCTGAGAATACTTAGTGCCTTGAGGCATTGCTGTATACAGCAACATACTACATTTTGAAAAGCAGTGCCAGCAACTCTGACTGGGCCATCTCACTGTTAGTAAGTGTGAGATCCTATGCTGGCATTATGCGGTTGGAAACCTAGTGAACATCTGAATTGCCCCAGATACTGTTGGTACAACAGTCAATTGTGGCACATGAAGTCATGGGCGGTGGAATCAGTGGGTCAGGGGGGTCATATGACCCCTAATAATCTGCTGTAAGGATCAGAGGAGAAATAATAAACCAGCACTAAAATAACGACTTTTGTTGTTAAATTAATACTGCATGTAAAGACAGATTTGAGTATTATTTTCAAATATGCTTCTAGTATAACGGTGCAGCATTTCTGGAATTAGTTTTATTTTAGAATTTGTATGACTCGGTATTTGTTTATAGACTATGTCAGTTGTGACCTTAAAATAAAAACAAAAGTATATATGTATTACATAAATTTTGAATACTTCTCAAATAGTTAGTAAGAATTTTTCTGCGATATTATGATACTTGTTAGCATTAATTTTAATTTTAATTACATTACATTTATTTAGTCTTGACCTTTGACCCCCTAATGACGAACACATTCTGCGGCCCCTGAATGAAGTACTGGCATGTAGCAGGACATCGACTGACAAGTGGGGATATGCAGGAGAGCCATTCACATTAGCAATCAATGTATTTGATTTGTGCAGCAATCAGCTCGCTTCCTATGATGTATAAGATTTGCTCCGAGATATGAGCAAATAGGCCACCATACATCACACAATACATGAGTAAACATGGGGTCAAATATGTACAATTTATGCAAGCAGCCATGTAAGTGAAACATGGTTATAGTGCGGGTGCCCTGCTATCGAAATGTAAACTGATGTAGTTGTTAAAAACTGAAAACTCTTTTGTTGCATGTAACATGTTAAAAACAAAATGATATTCTTTGCATTCTGTATAGCCTCAAACTGATAGGCGATGCACACAGCTGTGATCAGCAGTATATACCCAAAAAATATATTATAATTGTTACTTGGAGTCAACACATTATAATTCCATCCCAACATTTGTAGTAAGAATGGTGGACATTGTGCTATTGATATGTTAAATATTTACATGCTCTATATTTAAGAAAATTTCAACTCGAAAATGTTAACAAATATGCTTGTCAATGTAAAGTTCCCCCCCACCCCCCAAACCAAGAGACATTGTGGCACTTTAGCACGGCAGAGACTACAGAGTGTCATGAACAACAATGTCAGTATCTTTTGTAGTCACCAACGCTCCCATCCCCTCCATTCTCCCCTCTTCTGCCATCCCCCACTAACACCACCATGGTAACACACTGTCCCTGCGGAACCGCTTCCGTGACCGATGGCTGGCATCCCGGCTCCCGCAGGATCGGAACTCATACCTCCTCCTGCGGGGCTGGTGCCGGCGGTTGGTCCGGAAGTGGAAGGCCGGCCAGGAATCATCTAGCATCAGCCCAATCTGCAACAAACACTCAGAGTGCCTTTTACCACGCTTTTTACCACCGGCAGCGATTTATCGAAACTTACCTACTAGCCTAAGATAACTAGAGCTAATTGATAATAAATAGTTTGACATTATTGTTCACATTGAGCTGTTGTAGTGAATTTACAATTGTTGATTGGCATTACCAAATAAAATCTAGTTATCTAACTTCTTTTATTCATCTATCTCACCCCAGATCAGATAGAAACAACTGGCCACGACACACAATCCTGCAGTTGATATTAAAAATAACGAAAGAAACAATGTATTCGTAAACAGCCTTAAATCCAAACACAAAAAGGTATCAGAAAAATCTACTTAAACTGTAGTTTAAGTGTGCTCTATTTGTTTGGCGTGTGAATCAATTATGCATTTATGTCAGGATGTTAAATTTAATGCATAGAAGTATTATTTTCGTAAAATATTGTTGATACTCATATGTTAATCACCGTTACTCTTCTTTCGATACCTAATCTCTATGTTAACTCAAGTATAAAACTATTCTGATAAGTTTAATATTTAGAAAATAACAAAGCACATGATACATTCATACATTGGGTGAATTTTCAAAGGTTTGAACAAAAAGGGTGAAGAAACTGGAATAGACTACAAAAACTGACACCATGTTTGGTCCACCTTTCCTGGATTCGCGGATTTAACATCGTCAGAGCACATTCTGTGTTTGTGAAAATCGCAGCCGTTCGTCACCATTGGGAGCTACCCTCAATGCGGGAGAGATACAAGCCCTTGTGGGGCTCTTGTCCTGCCAATGGGTCAGCATTATGAATTACCAGGTTAACCGGGGAGATTGTTTTTTTTCTAACTACCCTATTACTAAGTGTTAAGTGTCGTCCGGGGGTAGAGACTGGATATAGGTGCGTCTCAGGGCTAGGCCCCATACACCTACAGCATAGGGAATTTCATGCAAAAGAGGCATGCACCGCGGTAAGAGGGATTTAAGGCAGCCATGGCACCGATTTTGGCTATGAACTACATCCCTGAGTGTTCCTATAGCTTAAACTATAGATAAGAAGGGGGAGGGAAAAAACCGCCATAGTCACCCTAAAAACCCTCCCGACAGGAAATAAGTTCAAAACTTATTCATGCATTAAAAAAAAAATGCTAAAGGAGGCAGCGGGTGTGAATTTCATGCTTTTTNAAAATGCTAAAGGAGGCAGCGGGTGTGAATTTCATGCTTTTTATTGAGGAGTTGAAAATCTAGAAGAGAAAGAGGCGGGGCTGTGGGCGTAAGCGCCCTTGAGGGCAAACTGCTGTCAATATTTCTGTGCAGGCATACAAGCACAATAATATTGACAGCAGCTGTTGGATGCAGGCCCCCCTCCCCCTGCTTCAAGCCATGTGTGTCGGCTAACTGGGCAGCTCAGTCATGGCACCTACTCCATCTTCACTCTTCTGCGCCGACATCAGGATCTCCTCACCGCGGGTGAAGGCAGCGAGCAATTGCGCCGGAAGCCACCCCCTCCCCCTCCTCCAAAATAGCCCGCCGGTCTTCAGGCAGGCGGGACTTCCGGGACCTACCAGGCTGGGGGCGAAGCAGCTGGCCCTGGAGTGGAGGCTGACATCAGGAAGTTTCTGAGCAACAGCCCAGAACTCCCTTGACATAACATCAAAATAGATACTGGTAAATGGCACACCCTTGAAATACCATTCAAGTAGAAACTGATATGCTATACCATAAACGAATAGGGCTTCCTGGGAATAGCCTAGCTGCTGGACACCTTTGGGTCAACTACTGCTGGGAACAGAAATATTAAAAAAGTTTTACCTGAACATTTCGAAATTTCAGATCCAGGCTCTGTACGAAAGCATATGCATGTGCAACAGTCGATGAAAATAATCATTACACTTACACACACATAAACACGTTCAAACAATAATGAAACACCAATCCAACTCTCACTCCTGAACAAAACTGTAATATTATATTACATTACAATCACTAACGAACGCAAAATGAAACCTTACATTACACACACTCAAACGAAAATGAAACATTAATGTCACCGGCACAAGTAAACGAAAATGAAATGCTACATTAAACATGTGCAAAAGAAAATGAAAATCATCAATCACATGCAAACTCAACGAAAACGAAATCACCAATCGCTTATATGCATGCAAATGAAAACGAAATATTCAATTGCACACACACATGCAATAGAATAGAAAATCATAAATTGCACACACTCATTCAAAAGAAAACGAAGCCATCAATTATATCACACACACATGCAAATAAAACATTACACTCACACTAGAAAACAAAAATAATTATAAATACTCACACTAGAAAAAAATCTTACTGACCGCTATTTGGCATGGCTATTTTTAGCAATTCGTAGGTATTAAGATGCATTACTCCCTCTCCTTATATGGTCAAAACATTCACATTGTATGTCTGGTCAATGATTTACAGGGTACAAAAACTTGGAATGTGTTGACAAACTTTGTCGATTAGAATGGCAAGTTTTTTTTAGCTAACTGAAGGGAGTATCAATTCTTTACTTTATCTCCTTATATCGGTCAAAATATTCAAAAACTATGTTAGGTTGAAGGGTAAAAACTTGGCATGTGTTGCCATAAACTTTATGGGTAGGAATTCCTGATTAGAATTGTTATTTTTAGCAATTCGAAGTGAGACACGATTTGTTACTCCTTCTCCTTATATGGTCAAATATTCACAAAGTATGTTTAGTCTATGATTAAAGGGTAGAAAACTTGCAAATTGTTGCATATACTTTGTCAGTTGGCATGGCTATTTTTAGCAATTCGAAGGGAGTAACAATTTGGTTATTTGGTTAAAATATTCACAAAGTAGGTTGGTTTGAAGTGCAAAAAAAAAACGTGGCATGTGTAGGCATAAACTTCGTGAGTTGAAATAGAAAGTTATATAATCACATGCGTTCTCAAGAGTTTTTTTTTTNGCATGTGTAGGCATAAACTTCGTGAGTTGAAATAGAAAGTTATATAATCACATGCGTTCTCAAGAGTTTTTTTTTTAAGTTTTCAATGTTATAGTGGGAAAAAGAGAAATACACTCATCGAGATTTATAGTTCTACTCGTCNGTTTTTTTTTTAAGTTTTCAATGTTATAGTGGGAAAAAGAGAAATACACTCATCGAGATTTATAGTTCTACTCGTCCTACATATACCAGTGGAAGAACACTGAGAATGCCACTAGAGTGAAACACAGTTGGGCATGCAAGTTAAGAAAGTAGGACTTTGATTCTGGATAAGTCGGATTAGTTCCAAGAAAATGCACTGGAGTGCACAACAATCACAATTATTCCCCCTCTCCAAACTCCCTTCAATTAATATCCTTCCCACAACACAAAATCTGCCTATATAAGTGCGAAATATGGAAAGAGACTCTAACTTGGTAAAACATCTAAAGGATAAACATCTCCTTTCCAAGAGCATACGAAACAAGAACAAATATATAAATATACCTTATAAATTATTTAAAAAACAAATAATATGTAAAACATTTTAATATTTTAAAAGTTATATTTATTAGATATCTCCGTTCTTTGTTTTTGTTCCTTATGCTCTTGGAAAGTAGATGTTTATTCTTTAATTTCTCGGCACCAACTAAAGTGGCCGCCGCTTTTCATCACTGCCGAAGCTCAAAGCGAAGGTAGTTCAGGCCCCGTGAGGGGCCCTTAACCACCCAGCGGGGTTGTCATCTGACCTACAGAGAGATTAGGAAGAAGCAAGATTGGCCCCCTCCCAACTCCCTGCACCATCCCAATTTGTAGTTATGGGGGTTTCCCTCCGTAGCTTTATTAATTAATAGGCTTACTGAGTTTCTCCAGTAAGCTCGGTACCCAATAATGATCCCCCCTCCCCTTGCTGGTACAGGAAAAGAAGAGAGAGGTAGCTCTGCCTAGGAAAGTGAATTTACTTTAGTTAAAATTTAGAAAATCAGGTTTAGTTAATAACCTGGACAAGGAATATAATTCCCTGGCCAGGTTTTATAAATTAATAGCTGAATCTAATGCCAAAACGTTATAATAATACTGTGACTCTGAAAAAACACGAGGTCTGGTTAGGTGTTGAGAATAATGGTCATGGCTTAAACTGCAGTTAATAGTTAAAGAGAAGAGCTTTAGCTGAACAATAATTAGATATTTAATAAATAAGTCGTCGCGTTTATGAAAGCTAAGATCGCTGGAGACGCATGGCAGGTTAAAAGTGGTGCCGGAGAGATGTGTGTGCAGCGAGAGCTGAAGACAGAGTGGCTGGCGCAACTCTCTAAACTAGCTAAAATAAGGGGGCCCACTCCCTTAAAAAAAAAAAAAATATTACTCATGGACGATTGCATGTCAGTATGCTTAGGCCTTACGACCTCTGAATTTACCTGGAATTTTAATGAGCTTCTATATACAATGATTCAAATGTATACTGTCTACATACAAATTTTGGTTGAATTTGGTTAAATATTTTATAACATGACAAGCCTAACTAAATTATTTATGAAGCTGTCTATTTGAACATTCTCGTCTGACCAATTTAAAACATGGAAGTTTACATGGCTTTCTGTAGCACTTATGGTGTCCACAATTTGGTACGAATTTATTTAGAATGTTCCATTGTAACACTTGGTGGAAATCAGTTGATTGGTCCTCGAGACATTGTATAAAACCTCCGCAATTTTCATGTGGCAAATTTAATAAATGGAGGACAATAAAGTTATGTAGTAGCAATTTCGATGATTGTATACTGCCTTTATACAAAGTAAAGTTAAAATAGATTACATAGTTTCGTAGGTATCGCCCACAAAACTAACATTATTTTATAGCTGCAATTCCGAAAATAAGTGCCCTACTCAAAAAATACATTTATTATTGTGGCCTACCACTGTATCACATCTTCGCCAAATTTTGTAAGAATGGGATAATTGTTTGCCAAGATACGATATAAAATAATTATTTTTATTGGTTTGGCTATCTTAGAAAATGGCAGAGAAAGGAGGCTCTGCATTGACAAATTTGATAGTTGTAATAGGGACTGCCAGCATACAAAGTAAAGTTGGAATTTGTTTCATTAATAAAAATGCTGAGCTAAACCATTTATATGGCCGCGATTTTGAAAATAAGTGCATTAACTACATAAAACATACCAGTTTACACCACCTGGTGCATTACTATTTGTTTCCCAAATTTGTAAGTAATCTGTAAATTTATTCACTATATATGACAAAATAACTTTATTTTCTTTCATAATGCTATCTTACAAAATTGCAGACTAAATATGCTCTATGTACATACAGTTTATGCTTGTAATAGCTACAGCCAAAATACAAATTTTAGTTTAAATAGATTATATGATTTCGATGACAGCATTCTAAGTTAAAAATATTTTTATTGCCGCCATTTTGAAAATAAGTGACAGACATGCTTAAAACCTATCAGATGGCATCATCGGCCTAAGTACTAATTGTTTGCCAAATTTGATACGAATTGGTCAATTATTTACTGAGATATGACAAAAAACTTCACTTAATAGCATGGTGCTATCTTACAAAATGGTGGGCACATGATGCTTCATGTAGATACAGTGTATAGTTGTAATGATTACTGCCAGCATACAAAGTTTAGATAAAATTGATTACATGTTATTCATGGTAAGGTATTCTAAACTAAAATTGCTATTTTACCACCATTTTGAAAATAAGTGTCTGGCACACTTAAAATATACCACTGAACAAAATCTGATTCAGTACTGCTCTTTTCCGAATTTGATACGAATNAGTGTCTGGCACACTTAAAATATACCACTGAACAAAATCTGATTCAGTACTGCTCTTTTCCGAATTTGATACGAATGAGTCAATTCTTACCCGAGATATGGCATAACTTTATTATTTTGTATGGTGCCATCTTCCAAAATGGATGACAAATGCATTTATTTGTTGGTATATATGATGATTGNAAGTGTCTGGCACACTTAAAATATACCACTGAACAAAATCTGATTCAGTACTGCTCTTTTCCGAATTTGATACGAATTAGTCAATTCTTACCCGAGATATGACATAACTTTATTATTTTGTATGGTGCCATCTTCCAAAATGGATGACAAATGCATTTATTTGTTGGTATATATGATGATTGTAATAGTTACTTTCAGTATACAAAATTTGGTCGAAATTGGTTTAATGGTATGTTAGATATATATATATATAAAACTCAGCATCTCTCTGTCTGTCTGTTAGTGCGCTTATCACTCGAGAACCACCTATACGATTTACATGTTTTTTTAAAAATTCATAGCTATGTTATCTGGCCAGGTTTTAGTATATATTTTGTTATGTAAAGTGACATAAGGAATAAGCAGTGACGATAATAGTGAATGAAGTCGGAAAAACGTTTTCCGCAAGCGTGCTATCTTGCAATCCTCTGTCTAAACCGTTAAAGATGGAACAATATCATGTAGTAAATAATTATGTGGAATAAAAATACCTAAAAAAACTCAGTGGTAGCATATAATTATCTATAAAAGAGAAATACTAATAAGCTATAAAAATGTATGTCTTTAGATTAGAAAAAGAAAAAATCAACAAATGACTTCATGCAAAATATTAAAATGTAAAACATTAAAGAATGTTTAATTTAAAAATATTTTCCTAATGATTATTTATCTCATAATTAACACTAAATAAAATACAACTTTGTTTAAAAAAACCTAAATAATAATTTTATATTCCAAGCGAGCAGAGCCGCGGGTACAGCTACTATTGAATATATATTTAAATTATTTGTACGGCCTTCTTTGTGAAAATAAATAACTAATAAAGTACAGTTCATCTACGTTTACATCGCCCACCATTGCATTACTTACATGCCAAATTGGGTGAGAATTAATTGAAAAGTTTTCAAGATATAATGTAAAATATTTAATATTTAAATTGTGCTATTTCCAAAATGGCAGACCAACAACAATATTCATCTCAAAATTTAATGCTTACACATTTTAATGCTTATCTGCCAGAATACCAAATCTGGTTTAAATTTGTTTGAATGCTTCCCAAAATTTGACATATCATCCAAAAAATTTAATTACTGCCATATAGACAGTAAGTGCCCGATGTGATCGATGTGGTCAGGTATTCTAACTATTATATGTGTACCAAGTTTGTTTAAATTTTGTTGAAACATTCTAAAATTGAAGGGGGTCACACACACACAAAAACACACAAAACAACACGCATATAGACACACACACACACACACACACACACACACACACACAGGAAAGTGATCTCACAATCCTTCCCTTCCTTCAGAAAGTAGGCTATAAAAGGGACGATACAGATTATCGAGTTCATTGAACTTATTACATATAAAATCTAATTTAATCAAGCATAAATGGTGGCTAAAAAGAGTAACGAATCTTTACCCCTTTGGTTATATATATATATATACATTACAATTTTTTCTTGGCAATTGGCACCTTGTCATGGTCGTTGCCAACAGTCTTTTTTAGTATAATCAGCAAGCCTACTCGTACAGAATCAGAGTTTTTACTTGCTTTACACACGGAACTGCAAAACCAATCCAACTTCAAAGTTCTCTTCATGTACTTTACATATGTACCCACTTAAAAATTCTTATTAAAATGCGTTGTGTGTGAGACAGAGTGAGGAATCCCACACATTATCCCCGGCCACACTTTTCTTCCCTCTCTCTCCTGTTGAACCAAACTTTTTCAATATGTATGACTATTTTATATGGTTATTTTTAGCAATTCAAAGGGTGTAACGATTCGTTTTTCGCTCTCCTTATATAATCAAAAGATTAAAAAAGTATGTTGGTTTGAATTGTAAAAACTATTTCACTTGCAAAGTCGTTGGCATACACTTTGCTAGTTGGCATAGCAATTTTTAGCGATTCAAACGGAGTAATAATTCGTTACCCCCTCTCCTTATATGGCCGAAAGATTCATAAGGAATGATAGGTCTACGATTGAAAAAGTAAAATAAAACTTGGATTATGTTAACCTAATCTTTATCGATTAGAATGGCTATTCCTTTTTAGCAAATGTTCATCGAAGAACAGCTATATTCCATGCTCATTATATTAGAAATAGATGCTAAAAATTTCAATGTACATGATGATATAAACATAGCATCTTCGTTTCTGAACCAGGCCTATATACTCTGATAATGTGATCGAAACTACCCAATGCCGATATATTCACCAATTGGGTCTATGAAGAAGTGCTGCCATCTTTGAGAAAGGATAGTCAATACTAAATCGACTTTGCCAGAAAATATGAACTAAAGGAATTGAACTATAGCTTACTCGAGGCGAACAAAGCACTGATATCCACAATTGAAGAAATTGTGATTTCCAGACAATATTCTGAAGAATCCAGGCAATATGCTGAAAATGGAAGACAAGATGCCTTAGTACTCTTGCATCGCGTCGGTGACATTGCCCATGATGTGATCGTCAAACTCAAATCCGATAATTTGTTACATACCTTGTCCATGCGCATCCTGGACGAACCGATCCGAGAAGTCGTCTTCACCCAGTGTCAGCATCGATCCCTCGCCAAATCTCTGAAATGCTTCAACAATATAAATCCAAATGCCAAGGAATTGTATAGGAACAGATACATCCCGAACGGCGTGGATGTTCTGAATTATGTGAAATACTGGCCGAAGGAATCAAAAGTGCTCTATTCTACACACAATAATATTTTGTATATTTTGGACAGTATGTACTCAGAGTAAATTGTATCATTCATGTGTAATATAATCACATCACGAAAGTCTCCAAGAAAATGTAATATGTGTGCAAAACCGTACGTAAAACATATATTTTTCCCGATCTATTACCACGACCAGAATATGGTCAGACCAAATGTCAAGGGGGCATTGAAGTGATGCTCCCTTGAAATACCATCCAAATAGCATCTGGTATGCTATTACTGCGTAAAGTGATTTTGTATTTTGCCACACCGAATGTATTTCTAAAGGTTTCCAGTGGAACCCTATTGTCATACCATCGAAATAGCAACTGATATGATATAACACATAAATAAATTTTGGATTTTGGTTGGGTCGAATGAATGTCAAGGTCCAGCACAGCTAGGCTGATATTTCTGTAGATTTTTGTAGTAATGTGGTACATGGTACTTGATTTGTACCATTAATCGAAGTAAATGACCTTCGATTTTTATTTGTGCGTGTACACAGGCAAGTATTAGCATTAATCGTAAAAAAAAAAAAAAGTGTATGGTTGCTGTGCTCGTGACCGGGCGCACACACCTGTTTCCCAAGACCACCGGTTTTCCCGCCGAAGTGTGCATAGCCATCTTGACCCTTTCTGTGCTCACATGAGCTGAGCGGAAGATACGCGGCGCGGTAGTTACCATTCGTAGCTACAGCTGACACAGAATCGTGGACCTCTCCACCCGCGGCAGTCCGCCCTATCGATACGTAAGTGGGTAGGAATGGGCCGAGGTAGAGGGTTATGCTGCGTCTCTTTGTCGTTCTCCAGTGGCGCATGACGTCACTAGGGTGGTGTGATGGGGTAAAGGAAAATGGCAGCTTCGTTCAGGAATGCGGGGTGCTATTGGAAATGGCTGCAGTTGACCGCATGTCCTTCCACCATATTGAAATTTTATAGAAATGTTGGTCAAAATGTTTTGAAATTGTGCTTGAAGAACCTGAAACGGATTGATTTTAACACTTTTTTAGTATGGTCAAATCTATCTTGTGACAACCCGCTTGTGCCTGAAGGGCTCTTACACTTGGAATTTGAAAAGTGTAAAATTTTACGAAAAATGTCAAAAATGTTACAAAGTTGCAGAAACAGTTTGAGAAAGTTTGGCATCGTTTGATTTGACCACAGTTACGTTGCATGCAAAATTATACACTGGACTGTTTGCCTTGTAAACACTCCATGTGCCAGTTTTGCAGTTTTGGCACGGTCTTACAAAAGTGATTTTAATGCCGTTTTTTTTTTTGCTATTTACACATACTTAACACCTGAAGTGTGTTTTTGAGACACATCTAGATTGCATTACATTCATACACTTGACACTTGTGAAGTTTACATAAAGTTCCAACACTTGTAAGTTGGTTTTAAAAAATGTGATTTGTTCGCCATTTTTATGACAAGTAGCTAGATGCAATACAATCAGGATGCTTTAGAATGAATGGCACATTGGCAAGCACATTTAAAATGTTTGAAAACTGTTCGAAAAAAACTTTTCAATATTTGAAAGCATNTTGTAAACACTCCATGTGCCAGTTTTGCAGTTTTGGCACGGTCTTACAAAAGTGATTTTAATGCCGTTTTTTTTTTTTTGCTATTTACACATACTTAACACCTGAAGTGTGTTTTTGAGACACATCTAGATTGCATTACATTCATACACTTGACACTTGTGAAGTTTACATAAAGTTCCAACACTTGTAAGTTGGTTTTAAAAAATGTGATTTGATCGCCATTTTTATGACAAGTAGCTAGATGCAATACAATCAGGATGCTTTAGAATGAATGGCACATTGGCAAGCACATTTAAAATGTTTGAAAACTGTTCGAAAAAAACTTTTCAATATTTGAAAGCAAAACTTTTGAAATTTTTCAAAAGTTGCAAAAGGTTGGAAAATGGCTTTTGTGGCCATACCAGAAGTGTACCATAGTCGTGAGACTATGACGTATGAAAGCTGCTGCACAGTGAGTTTGAATATGTAACTTCAGTACATGAGCAAGACTAGCAGCATGGTCGTCCGCTCCGCGGGCCCCCTCGGTACTATCATTTATGCTAATATCACTTCATTGCAATAGTAACTTAATTAACCAGGAAATTTGATTTCTTTATTTTCTGTACCGAGGGGAGCACCACCTGCACTCTCACCAGAGAGCTTAACGCTACCACAAATCCGCATAACCACCAAGCTGACTTAAATCATTATACACTAAGGTCACCGGTAGGCTGTAACAATTTACAACAAAGTGCCAACCGAATATTGTGCCATTGAATGTGTCGCACACCAATCGACAACCACCAATACCAACAACAACACCAACGCCAAAATCCAATTGTACCAAGGGCTTAAACATTCGTCCTGCCAGTGGCGGCCAATTTTACTAATAAATATTTAAATCCACGGTTATAGACTTTAACTTTCTAGGTGAATGACCACAGAACACACAGAAAAATGAATTAAAATTTGTGTCTTGAAGCATTCTTATCAGTTATCGGCCACAATTCACATTAGCAACTTTTGTAAAGCTTTTTACTCACATACTTGATTACATGTTCAAGAAGTGGACATGTGAATATTAAAAGGTTTAGGTTCCAACTATTATTGACAATAAATTTCAAGACAAAATACGGCTATCAAATTTTTCCTTTAAACAAATTTTATTAAATAATCTTGAATGTGTTTGAAAATGTGTCATGCTGTAACATTATTTTTACTGGGGAAATATAATTGGAATTATTATTTAAAAAAATATTTTCATATTGAGATATTGCTTTTTTCCCTCATGCAGTCCAGATATGTAAGGCATTTTGTAATATACTTTCGCTTCTTTAGTAAATTCAAATTTTATTTATCAGAGATAACAATGAAATTTAATGGATCCGATTTCGTAATATTATGTGCAATATTAAGTTCTAATATCATTCATGCCAAGACAGCTACTACATAAATTAATTATCTTCATAACTTACTTCATTTCCAGGAATTGTTTGTTACTTTAAAGTTTATTGACATCCAATTTTGTTTAACACGATTCTGATTGGCTGATACAGTTAATCATTACAGAAATTTTAGAATCCGTCCAATCTTCAAATGTTTGGTGGAAACTAGAGCCATCCAATTTTCTCAGACAAATAAGGAAGACTTTTATGGTGTTTCGGTGATGGCATAACTGTCCAACTTTATTTTTTTTTTAAACTTATTGATAGGAGTTTGACGGAAAAATTTGACAGCGGGACAAGGATTTTAGAGTGGCATGTTACACTAAACTGCGATTGCTACTGAACCACCAATTGCATCGAAGCTTCTGTCTCGATCTGTGACTGCTACCTTGCCGCCAATATCAGAGCAGTTCGTATACATGTGAATAAGAAATGCTCGCTTTTTACTGTGGCCGATCGCTGAATGCGACTCTCTCCGACGCAGATGCAGCTGAACTAAACTGTGACTGCTCTCGCCTCATCGACAGAGAGCAGTTAATAAATTCCCGCTAAAATAGATTTTCCTACAGCTTGTCAGGGTTTGGTTTTAAGTCACCACCATCTTTGTTATTATTTGAAATATTTGTAGCTTTTGCAATGAAATATAACAGCAGAGACTTCAACGAAAGGAATGAAAACGAGCGAAATATATGGGTGTTTTCCAGACTTTGAAATAAAATACTTTTCTTTCATAAGAATTTGTGATCTCTCTCGCTTGCAATGCCAACAAGTAGTTACACTTGTGTAGTTCAAATTATGTTTTTTAATTTATTATTCTAATACTATTAAAAACTAGTATAAACAGAACATTTTGGTGACACCAGTAATAATGTGACTATATACTTTCATTGACTCCTGCCTTTCATTCTAGTGGGGTTTGGTATGGAATCTTTTGATTATGATCTGATCACAGTTGAAAATTTCAGACATTGAAAAAAGCAACCTCATTTGAATATGTGACTACTAAATATCTCTTGGTTCCATCTCTAATAATTTATTGTATTCAGTATAATATAATAGAAAAATCGTTAGAAACAGAAAATTTTTTGATGCCATTTGACGTGGTCGAGATTACCCAGGGCTGGTTGAATGTTGTATTCCCCGGCTCCATAGCTCAGTGGAGAGTTAATGATGAGGGTCGTTGGTCGACGGCCCAGGGAGTCCTGGTTGATAATCACTGTCAGTTGGTTAACGAGTTGTCACATACTTACTGTTGCACTTTTATACCCTATGACGAAACTGTAGGCCGTCTCGTATGCCTCAAATATGCTAAAAAAAATGTGGGTGATGCTACGAAGGATGTAATACCCTACAATGAATTGACACTGATATAACTTGGTAAAGCGGTTTATCCAATGTTCTTGCTATAGGTGAATAATGCATGATTAAATCATGAAAATGGACCCAGCACTTATGGCCTGCCGGTAACCTTAGTGGCGAAATACCCGTGGTGTTATATTGATACGCGATTGCATTAAACTCTCTGTTGAGACGGTGGTTGGCTCTCCCCTCAGTACAGTAAAGGTAATAAAAATGTTCCTGTTGACTAATATATAACTATTGTAGTGAAATGATTGAAGCCTAAATTATGGTACTTACGGGGCTCACGGAGCAGGTGACCGGCGTCATCGGTCTTGTCCAGGTGCTGATACGAACTGGGCCGAATGGCGTCGGCTTTCGTCACGAGTGGCGAGAACCGAAGTCAAAATGCGAACGATGAAACACAACATGAGCACTCTGTGATATGATTGTGATGGTGAACAATTGTATGAATTAAATTAAACACATTGGTGACACCACCATTTATTAACAAATGTCTTTTAATGCTGAAGTTGTGAAGTTTATGGGGAATGTAACCACACTGAATGATTTGTTATAATGCTGTAGGCCTTTATAGGGAATCTCCCTTTTAGAAAACATAATTACTATTTTATAAATACACATTAAATAAGTTATTACATTTTCTCATAAAAGTGTTTGAATTTTACTTCCGATGATGCGTTGAATTCCACTGGCTACAGTGTTGCCAGGTGGCTGTATCCTGAAAGGATGGACGAGTCCACCTGGGCAAAGGGGCGTGGAATGCCATGCGTGATTGCTATTATTACAATGAAATGCACCCCTGACTGTAGCTGTGAATGTGGTGAATGTGTTTAATATGTATGTAAAAATTATGTACACTACTGGGTGACACTTTGGGGCACTTATCACTTCAGCTCTGGCCTGCAAGGCAGTTGACGTCACCCGGTGCTGCGTTGCATCGTATTTAGCTGCGCGAGCTGCGAGTATGCAACGACCAATTGCGAGTGCGCCCAACGGCTGTGGCTTTAGGGTAAACACCATTTCGGAATGCCTACCCATTTATTAAAAGAGTTATCTGTTGTAATAAATGAGTAGGGCGGTCTATTTAATTGCGTAATCCTTGTTGGCAGGAAGGTGCATGTTCCGTTCTTGCAAACCTGCACTAGGCACTCTTGGCCTGATGAAGATGGAGCGGCCCGGCATAGCTTGTGTAGTTGTGGCGGAGGCGGTCACAGTAGGCCCAAGGAGATCGTGGATGCGTGGTTCATGCCACAGTACTAACAAATACGATATGAGAGAATACTGGACATCTCTATACTAAAAACACAGACATGCACGTGACAAGCGACAGTCGTAACATCTAGCAGCATGTTATAATGAAGGCCTGCAACTGCTATAGCGAAATCATATATATGCATCAAAAATGTTTCTTAAAAGTCGTGTATTTTATTTAAATGGAATTCTGCCTCACATACTAACTGCTGATAGTGTACAGTATCTGCAGGACTTAATGCAGAGTGTTCAGTATTAATTAACATGAGTTAAAGCTGTGAAAGTAGTTACCTTATTTTTTCCTTTCAAAAATATTGTTATTAAAATTGTGTACACTGAACATCAAAAAGCCACCTAACATAATTGTTGTTCAAAATATAACAGTATGTAAAAATTAAAATTTATGGGTTAGTACTAATAGCGTTTTCCAATGACTCCCCTAGGTGTGCAATGAAAATTAAAAAAGGCATGTGTCGCATGATTGCCCGAAACAAGTGTGTACATATTATTTATGAACTAACAAAAGGAGAATGCCATGAAAAAATTGCAAAACACTTGAGACAACATATGATTTTCAGGAGAAAGTGCCTGAACTTAGATGTTGATGAAAGGATTTAAATTTAGATTTATGAAATTCCGTAGATAAATTTTCTTCAATTTCTCTTTTTTAACTTGTAAGCAAATGTAAGCACGAGTCACTGGGTAAAATTAACCTCATCGCCACTGTAATGACAAACAATATTGTCAATATACCAAGAGAATATTTGTTCCATATTAACTATTACATATTATTCAGCTGCCCAAATGTTAGATATTGTAGAATTTTCAACATGGCAATAATTTTCTTGCTGTTCTCATAATCACAGGTCGCCGCCATATTGCTCTGAAACTGCCGCACCGGCTCCAGACATTTTGCGGGAAAATAGATCTTGGTGCGCACTGTTGCAGTGCAACTTGCATTTGGAATACTAAAATCCAACTGCTCTCAGAGCGAGTTCCCATAATTCGAACACACAGCACTCGGCCATTGCGCAACGAGTGCAGTCCAGAGCAGTAATTCAGTAATTGAAATACGCTATTTAAAGAGATCTGATCATGAAAGCGGAAACCTGAAAGTAAAACTGAACACTACAAAACGCAGCAGTCAAGTTTAAAAACAATAGTAATCTAATGCAGTGGATTTGTAACAAAAGTACAATAATATACACTTGAGAAATAAAATTGCAACTTATTAAAACAAAAGATACTTAAGGGTGCATAACACATATTATTAATTATTATATAAGGCTAAAGACCATTTCAGACATTCAAATATTTATTGAATATTTAATTACATGAATTCAAATTATTGAACTAAAAAAAATCACTTCGTTTGCCTTTCAATGAATTGCATTCAATAAGCTTTAAGGTCTCCACATGAAAATTTATTACAAACTTCTTAACGAAACCTGTGGAAAAAGTAAATTGGTTAAACCACAACAATTCTTTAGTATTATTTACATTTTCTTAAAAAAAAAAAAATATGCATCCTTATTTCGTAACAACTTTTAAATGAGTACACAAAACTATCTCATTTTTATGAGTTTACTTCAATTAAACTTGTCAGACAAGCTGTGATCAGATATTGACATTTGGGATTAAAAAAAAAAAAAAAAAAAGAACATGTTCGAAAAGTAATTCTTGAACCAAAACTGTATATTCAATAAATTTAAAGTGGAAATGACCACGATTATGAAGGTCGAATGATGTCATATATCTTACTAGGAATTTAATTCAATAAATACTGAAGGAAAGTGTGATCGTGTGAAGGGACCTAAGTCATTTCCTTATATTAACAATTTACAAAAATTCTTGTAAAAGGAAACACACAGTCAGATCTACGCTGCATATTTTTATATTTTAATTGTTAATTAAGTTAGATTCAACACACATTATTATTGACATAAACTTAACAGATTATAACAAATCGTTTCAGGCAGTATGTAGTCTTCATTAAGTGTGTCATATTGAGACGGAAAATACAGAACAATTGAATTATATATTATGAAAATGCCAAGTAACAGGCTTTTATTGATAATCACAAATATCAAATAATTATTTTATATGTGAATATTTTCAAAACAGACGAACCCTGACACACAAATTCACGAGAACATAAATAATCGTTGCAGACAATTTGTACACCAGCTACGTTCGTAAAAAACCTAATATGTATATAACTCCATTTCGTCAATAAGTTAGTATTTTAAGTTAATATACATGCATAATATTTTTCATATTTGTTTCATTATTCATTATTTGCATGTTTATAAAAATTGATCTATAAAATTTTAATAATTGTTAATCAATATTTTTTTAAGCATTTATAATTTATTTTCACATTGTTTGGGTTATAAATTATATGTGCCATTTTAGACCTGATGGTAAAATTAGTTTAAAAATTACACAAAAATCAATGAAATATCCCGTATATTATTGACGTCAATAGCTGAACATAGTAATAAGGACGAAGGAACTTAACACCGCCACAGGTTTTTATCCTGCAAATAATAAGATTCTTTATAAAAATGCGAATTTACTTTCATTGGTAAACTAGTGAATATGTTTACGTGGTGTATAATTTAGCTATATATGTATATTTCCCATATAAGGTATTTCATGTAGGTAAATTAATAAACATAGCTCACTATATCTTGTTTTAAACAATTGTGGGATTTCGGCGACCTATTGCTTGAGTGGTTTTAAATAATTGAAGTACTTGTAGGACTTGTGCATAAGCCCCTGTTGTAATTGTTATGCCAATTACTGTGTGCTTGTTAAATATTAATGCATTACAACTATAGTCGTTAGTTCATACTCTTGACTCAGCGAATTGGGACTCCTGATAGAATCAGTAGGAAAATGGTCCGAGCAGCAGTGGCGGATTTACACATTTGCCGCCAGTTGGCTATTCAAATTTTGCCGCCCCTACCAACCTCTACAATTGGATACCCTAGTTCACAATCATATTAATTACAATTTTTTTTGTCGATGAAATTGTAACTTTATGATTTGTGCACTATCGTCCTAATTACACCACCTTTTCCCCGTAATTAGTATGATTGTGAACTAGGGGATCGATGTGTCCGTTTCTAGATTATTTTTACAACCCAACGATTTAGTTAAGATTGCACAAGAAATAGTTTTTGGGTATATTCCTGAGCTAATAAAAGCTTGATCATGTACTACTAATAATGCGGGATAAGGTATGCCTCAATACTACTTACAAAATAATGTACATTCGGTAAACGTAATTAAATAATTTTTATTGCGCTTACTTACAGTTTAAAAACAATATATTCAATTATCTGGTAACAATCCGGCTGATGATGTCGATGAAATTCAATTAATTAAATTATGAAAGTTTTGCAATATCTTTTTGCGAGATTTTATATTGGCAAAATCATCAATTATATTGTCGTATGAAATCTTGTTCATTAGTTCTGACTCTATGCACAAATGAGCTAAGGCGTTTAGCTTTTCTTGGCTTAAGGTAGATCTTAGATAATTTTTCACCCGTTTTAAGCAAGAAAAGCTTCTCTCACCCGAACAATTTGTCGCGACAATTTGTCGCTGGTGTACATAGAACCATGCGAACTGCTATTTCCAAGTTTGGATAAACGTTTTGCAAATTCTGTTTTCGCAGGAACGAAGATAGACTTTTCAATGATCCAGAATCTGGTTTTACCAAAATTCTTTCAGAAGAAAGGTGGCATTGAAAATGTATGCATTCTTGAACTAAGTCAGTCTAAATCATAAGGATTCATTTCTTCCAAGAAAAGGGCTTTTCCGTATGGGTTGATGATGACAATTCAATCATTTTGGTCAGAAATGAAAACTTTTCATTGAACCTGTTGTAGGCCTCCTGCCGTTTTTCTAATTCGGATACGAGTCTATCAATGAGGACGAGAAATGTGTTAACCCTGAAAGTATCACTCGCAGTCATTCTCATTTCTTCATCGGGTGTTTCATCATAATTTTTTTTCCTTTTCGGTTGTCTTTTTCCCATAACTTTTGTATACTGCTTCGACACACTTAATTCCATCGCCTTTTGTTCGAAATACCTAAAATTTTCTCGTTCAGCTGCGAAAAACTTGCAAAGAGATTCGTAAATAAGCCGTTGTCACTAGTTTAGATGCCATCTTCGGACTTAAACTTGTAAGACTTTGTTTATTGTTTCCAAAAAAAAAACATTCCACACAACAACCATTACCGCAGTTTCCAGTTTTTCAAAATTCAAAAGTATTCCCGTCGCTTCGTTTCGCGTTACAGGCTTTTCGGTACAATCATCCTTGATTGATTCCAAAGTTTTAAGGACTTCGTGCCAACAATCTCTCAAACTTCTGCATGCTTCATCTCTAGCTGACCAACGTGTCAGATTTACTCTCTTTAGAGTTTTCCCTTTCCCGATTTCAGTCATTAATTTTTACCAGCGCTGTGTCGAACTTTAAAAAAAAAACGTAGATTTCTTGAAGCAACATGAAGAAGCGACAAGCTTCTGTGCAAGATTCAGCAGCCGCAGTTGCCACTAAATTTAAAGAGTGGGCAGAGCAAGGAACGAAAAAAGCAAAAGGTGCTTGGCTTCGAATTTGAGCCTGTAAGCCATTGTACACACCAGACATGTTCGCGGCATTATCATATGATTGTCCACGACAGTCTTCAATATTTATGCCCAGTGTTTTGAGTTCCGAAATAATGGCAGAAAACATTTCTTCAGCTTTATGTCCCACTGAGGGCAAAAACTTGAGAAATCTTTCACACGGTTCGCCTGTTTCCAAAACGTATCTAATGACGAGGGTAAGTTGGTCCACATGTGCTATATCTGGTTTTGAATCGATGATAAAATAAAAATATTTCGCCCTTCTTATCTCGTCTCCAATGTGTTTTAAGACTTTATGAACCATAAAGAGAATACACTCATCGCAAACGGTCTTTGATAAGTAACTGGTACTTCCAGTTCCTTGATTTCCAAATCGTTCAATATGACTGGCTAAAAAAGGATTGAATTCAGCTAACAGTTCCAAAATCATACAATAATTTCCGTTATGCGGATCACCAAACTTTTAATTTTTTCCTCTGAAAGCGAGACCTCTTGAACACAGTCGCTTCACTACGGCAACAACACTCTTCAGAACGTTTCTGCAATAAGTAATTCCATCAATCTCATTTCTAACTTTCAAACTAAGGATACTAGATCTATGACGCGCAGAGTTTCCATACTGAGCTACTCGGTGTTCTGCATTTTTCCAGTAATTAAATCCTTCGTTCTCAAACTGAGTCTTATTCTCCAATGGACCGAATGCCAAACAGGGCCCGCATTATACAGATATTTTACTTTCCAGCCAATTTTAGTCATTCACTTCATTATTTTTAATTTTTTATTGGAAGATACTCGCCGCCAAGAAACGACGCTGATCAGCATATATATTTTCACCTTTAGAGAAGTCACAAAACTTGTTTTGATCGAAGCCGTACCTTGCGATAATCTCCGTTAAGGTATTGTTAATTTCCCATTAAGCTGGATCTTTGTTTAGATTTACTGTTATTTGCACTTGGTCATTACTTAATGTCTGATTCTGATACGCATCTTCAATTGTTATACTTATTGATGATTCCTCTACTGCCTCTACATCAAAAACATAAATATCCATTTTTTCAAAAGTAGATGGTTCAACAGATACTGTTGTTGTTGGGCCGCAGAGTTCAAATCCGTTTCATATTTTCCAGATTGTATTGTGTCCTTGCATGTTGTTGAAGTTCCTGGTCTTTCAACACTACTTCCACTTCCACTTNATATTTTCCAGATTGTATTGTGTCCTTGCATGTTGTTGAAGTTCCTGGTCTTTCAACACTACTTCCACTTCCACTTAAAAAAAACTGTAAATTTTTACTGTTTTACGGATAATCTGTTCTTGTTCTTCTTTTTTCATTTTGACATTCTTNTTTAAAAAAAACTGTAAATTTTTACTGTTTTACGGATAATCTGTTCTTGTTCTTCTTTTTTCATTTTGACATTCTTTTTCTTTTTATACTCAGCTCCACTAAGTCGCTTTCTCCCATCACTCATTCTAACCATTTCTTGGATTCCAAGAACTAAAATAAAAAATATTACATTGGGAGTTTTATTTCTTGTACATTCTTTGTTCAGACTTCAGACATTGAATAGTTACCTAACATAAGTAAAATATATTTATTTAAGTTTGATATAACAAAAAAATTGAAATTTCTTTGCATAGCTTTCGAAACAGCTATTTATCAAGTTAAATTACGTCTTACTGATTCGTTACGGATGATTTATTGTAATATATTATGATTACTTACCTACTATAAGTTTCTACGCACCGGTGATATTATGCTATGAAATTATTCATACAATCCACGAAACACTTTGAAAAATTACAGCACACAACCAGAAAAAGTAAATACGGAACGGGACTTGCCCGTTTGTATCGCCGGCCGCCACTCTATATCTATCTCTCTCGAACTCAATGCCACCACGCGGCATATGCCTACAACAGCACGACCCCGCTTGGGCTCCCGCGGCGGCCGCGCCGCGCTCAGCTGCGCTCGTGCAGTCAATTCGACCAGACACACTTAGCGAACGGTCATGTCACTCGTTCCCGCGCCGCAACCAAACGCGACTATGCAAATTGTAGAAAAATTTATCTAAGTGGTGAAACATATTACATGTTGAATTGTTTGTGTGGACCTAATAACATTTAGGTATATAAATATGAATCTTTTTAATTTCTGTAAGATATAAAAAAAAATTTGGCCCCAAATTTGCCGCCTCTAAAATCTGCCGCCCTAGGCTCCAGCCTACTCAGCCAGCTGGTAAATCCGCCACTGCCGAGCAGATACTATAAATCATATTTATATACTCAACACAAACATTTTTTAACAGCTTATCCAAGTCGTGTAGCTGACATTTCTGGAACCATTGTTAGATGCTATAACGAAAAAACTTTGACAAGTTTCTAGTTAAAAATACATTATTTGAATACAACGTTTCATTGCTCGTCTCTGCCCTTTAAAGATCTAAAATATGACATCGAAAAGGTTTTTGGACCATTTTGTTAAAATTGATAAATCGCACATATTCCACCTGTCATTTTTATCTTTGGAACATGCTCGATTATCTTTTCATTCGGGTGGTTTCTATCTCGTAAAACGACGCGTCGTGACATGATTATTTGGTTGTGCGGGATCTACGAAGGTAGCCATTACACTAGATTACCTGCAAATTCATTTTTCAATGTGCATCTCTCAGTAATGTACTCATGCTCAAGGACATCTTCGTAGTAGTGGCAAGCACCGCACATGCAGAGTACTGTGCTTATTTAGCACCCAACATTCACTCGTCCGAGCAAGTCTTCATGCAAACCATCGTGCTACTCGACTCCAGCATCCTGACCCAGCTATGTCACGACACTAATGGCACACTTTCACGATGCGATAACGAAAAACACTTCAAGATCTCCAACGCTACAGCAAACCCTAAAATCCCCAGCAAATACAGTGCAAAGTATTCAAGTGGTCAGAGCTACCAACCAAAGAGCAAGCAGCTCCAGTACCCCACCCGTTGACTCAATCCCTTCCAAGAAACAACCTCCTTTCTCATTCTTGCCCAGCAAATGCATTGGCATAATGAGTGCCCAACCAGGGAGAAGGGAAACAAAAAAGAGGGGAACGGCAAGTCACCTGTGGAAACAGCAAGACAGGGTAGAGCGGCCTGACGTCACCTGCCCCAGGTAAAATTCAGCAAACCCGATCCAATACCCCAAAGAATTTTGCTTTCACAAATCACCGGCTCCACAAACAGTTTTATTAGAATTTCAGTGGTAATCAACAATCAACCTTATCTCTCCTATCAGACCCACCCAATAATCACTTCAGATAACCACTCGACAACATACTGGTGTGATTGCAGGTGAAGTGAACATTATTATGCGAATACAGGATGTAGAAACAATCACAACCATGAGTGTATTAAAGGGAAGATGCCATTTTAGTAGTTCTGTGGCTCACAGAACAAAACACATTGGTAGAACTGGCTGCATGCTGCATACACTTCGATCAGAAAGAGTGCAGCACCATGTATAACATAGATCTCTGCCATATTGGACCTAACCGGAAGAGCCATTGGATGACCTTGGCTCCTCTGTACCACTGGAATTCCGCGAAGCCATGGAGCACCTCTTGAATGAGTGTTGTGGTGTATTCACAGCAGCAGACCCACTATGCTAAACTTCTGTTGCAGAACATAGCATATCTCTTATTACTGACACACCAGTCTACGACAGTCCACCCCGATACCAACCATGCCAGTGTCGAATATTTAAGGAACAAACAGCAGAAATTTTGCATGTAGGTATCATCGAGCCTTCCAGCAGTGAGTTCAATTCCGTAATCGCTTTGACCCAGAGAAAGATGGCTCTTGGCATTTTTGTGTGGTTTCCCGCAACTTGGTCACATACGATATGTCACCACCATACATATACGTTAAAAACGCTCTGAATATCTTGGACGTCTGAAAATGCTCACTACAATTGAATTGTGCAGTGGCTACTGGCAATTTCCAGTTCGACCTGAAGACAGCCACAAAACCACCTTTACCTCACCTGATGAATGCTGCTTCCAATTCTGTGCAAAGCCATTCGGACTCATGTGCTCACCCTCCACATTTCAAGACTTGATAGTGGGAGTGTTAGATGGGCTGATAGGGGAATTCGTATTGCTGTATCTGGTAGGATATGTGGGAGGGCTACATATATCACTTATCACTCATAATTTAATGCCTAGCAACCAATGGTCTGACATGCAAAAAAATAAAGTGTCATCTCGGGAAGGCGAGTATTCAGTTTCTAGGCCACCTCTTGTACGAGCATGGAAGCCGCCCAACCAACGAGCAGTTGCAGCTCATTGACAGTTACCCAGTGCCTAACACCTGCAAACAACTCCGCAAATTCTTCGGCATAGCCAACTGGTTAAGAAGGCACCTCGCAGAGTTCGCCATAGTGACAGCACCTCTTACCGACCTCATGTCACCTAACGTCAATTTCTAGTGGTCGGAAGTAAAGAAAGACAGTTTCGATGAACTGAAGCGCCACTTCTGCGAGTGCACTGCATTGGCATATAATGACTCCACCTGTCACCTCTACTTCCAGTCTGGTGTGAGCGAGAAGGGCCTAGGTGCAGTTCTCTTCCATATGTGAGAGACAGATGCTCGCTTCATTATCGAATTCAGCAGTGCGAAATTTGATCCAGTCAAGTGGTGGTACGATGTCAACGAGAGTGAGTGTCTGGCCATTGTGTGGAATTTAAAACTGTACCGGCAGCTACTTGAATAACAGCGCTTCACTCTGCGCACCAAAAACCGCTTGCTGCCCTGTGTGATTGTACAGCATGAAGGGGAGCCGGGGTAAGCTTACATGTTGGGAATTTTTTCTACAGTCGTACGACTTTGAGGTACAGCCTACGACCTTCATGACATCGTGCAAGATTAATCACCTGGGCCACCTGCCAATGGCATCGAATGCCAGGTGACACTCACAACTGATGGCGTCACAATACCGTATAGAAGACACCACGAGTCTCGCATGCCAGGCATGGGTATCATCGGCCTCCGTCACCAGGACATGATGGGAATGCCCAGTCAACTGACTGGCACCACAGACGACCCTTTCGCCCACCGCATAGCGCAAACAGCAGTAGCAGCAATGACGAAAATCGGGGGCCGAGGACGATTGCTCGTGTACTAGCTCACCTTAATGCAACAATAACTCATCTCCCACTGCCACAGACAACACTACTGTTGCTGACAACAATATTCCAGCCTCAACAGAAATGTGCCCACTGTATCCATGGTACCACTGGCACAGTAGGTGTCGAAACAGGACAGAACCAGCAATTAGAAAAACTAACAATGCTTCCAGTATAACCAATTTTACACTATTGAGTAGCAGTGTCATACCATCAACAGAACGCCCACCACCACAACCACTTACCATCATGTCATATAAACTCTTGCAATTCACAGCTCAACTAGAATAAATACTGACATTTCAGCAAATAGAAGCAAAAATCTACGATACACAAACCATATACACCGAATCAGTACCTCTGAGTAAAAAATCTTGCCTGGATACTTTTGGTTTCTCTGAGGACAAATGAATGACATACATACAAAAAGTGCTCTCGACAACACAACAAACAACTTGAGAACAACCATAGTTACTCAAACAGAACTGTCAGTTATAATGGGTGAAATCAGGAAATAAATATGTCTCCACATTT
This sequence comes from Clitarchus hookeri, assembly GCA_002778355.1. Lineage (NCBI taxonomy): Eukaryota > Metazoa > Arthropoda > Insecta > Phasmatodea > Phasmatidae > Clitarchus > Clitarchus hookeri. Next base: position 87,746 of record NQII01000251.1, on the reverse strand, counting down.
TGCAAATGCTCCCCACCGATATATTTACGATTCCACAATATTGCCACGACAATATTCTGTTCTTTGTCGCACATTTATGATGAGTCACGTCAGACACATTTTAATCTCAAACTGTCACAGAATTGCACGCCAGGATATGTACGAACCAGTAATGGACTGGTGTGCTGAACTTTAGTACTAAATAGCCAGGACAATAAGACAATTCTGTGCGCGATACCGTTACTATGAACAGTGTATCTTTGTGCTACGTAGTGAGTACAACCCGATAACTAGTAAATTCCGACATGTAACTTGACAGAAAAATGTGTGCTTGCGTTAAAAAAAAATTGTGTGTGCAATGTTCGCAAGTCACACAATCTCGTGAGACTTTCAGCAACATCTAGTCGTGATATGTAGTCTGGTATATTTTTTAACCGAATGTGACATCAAAACATCTCGGCCATTCAATCACAATATCGTTCACATTTTATTTTCATCCGAATGCTCACACCTGTTGTTTCATATGACAGTGCTTGTTATCATCTTGCATATCTGTTTGTTATTTCCATATATATTACTATCGACCACCATACACTAGGAAGCAAGTGGCGGGTCACTTTCCCCCTTTCTACCTAAGTCACTCACTCTTTCTCACTTCGCCATCCAATCGGGGGCAGTGTATACGACAATACTCTCCCCTCCCTCTCACGGTGCTTCGCTCATCACAGTCATGGCTACCAGTATTTTGTCACCCCAACTAAACTCGCCACATGCAACTGCCATAGAAAATTCACAAAGACATGCACCCACCAACCCATAAATAATTGCAATGGTGCACCATCATAGGCAGTTATGGGCTGAAAAAATTCTTAGTTTAAAGATAGGATTGTCGAAATTTCAGTATTTTTTTATAATTATGCGTGGGGAGTACACTGGGTTATTTGGTTTACCAGACTACAATATGCTGGGGCTAAAATCTGCGGCTTATTACTGGTGAGAAGTAACCTATTCCCATACCATCGCCTACACTGACTGCAAAACAAAATCTCTTCACCATTTTTGGAATAGAAAATTTTAAGGAAATCGCAGGGCGCAGCTGCATGCCGAACACATCGTGGTTACTAAAGGGAAACACCTTGATACTAATCTCTCAGAAATGCACGAGAGATCCTGATATTTATAGCCCCCTGTAACTGATGAAGAATTACTGACCTGGAATTCGAGGCAGCTGCCATTAAAACATCAAGTCTCATTGGACGGGTTGGCACAATAGCAGCTTAGAACTTTAATGGAGGATCTCCTAGCATTTGACAAAATAGAGTAGCAGCAAAGACAGCAAAACAACAGTGGAAATGATCAGGTCGTGAACCCTAAATGCTTCCCGCATATCTACCAATATCCACAGCTACGAAATTTCAGAGGTCCACAAGACTTTGACCACAAAAACCATAGGATAAATATATTTAGAACCAAGACCTAAGAGCCAGCACGATTCCTGGGAACAATTCCCTCATGCCTATCATGGTAGGAAAAACTACTTCGAAGGAGGTTTTTGTCGAGGCAGAAGGTATCGCAGTTCATGAAGACGATGTGGTAGTGATGATGACCAAGGTTACCGCGACATGCAAGACAATATGAAAGATTACGAGCATGCATGTCAGCATTGTAGTGATGCAGAACCATATGCTTCAGGAAAGAAGGCCACAAGTAATGCGACACACAATGCACTTTAAAAAAATAATAATTTGTCTAAAAGGGGAAGATCAGGGCAAAACAATGGCGTATGGCATTATTTCAGATGATGACTGATAAGAGAATTTCCGAACATAGTCTAAATAAGGAGGAGACACAAGTAACTGTGTTCTTAAAGCTAAAGAACTACTTGACTATTTCATATAATAAATTATCTACTACCTACATGCACTCATCTGGTGAAATTTATGTGGAAACTAACCATGTCTATGCATCCTAATCATGCCAACTATAGAAACTATAGACTCACGATTGCAGCGACCATATGGTCTCCAGGAGATGTGGAAACAGCGAGCTAGTCCTGAAAACACAAACACAATTTGTTTACGAAGCAACAGGCATTACCTCATAACGAATACATATACACAATTTCTTAAGAGAACTAACCGAAATATATGCTCGATGAAGCAGATCAGTAGGGTTTTCTGCATATTAAATTATTTTAGCTTTTGGTTGGTTTTCCTCATGTTTTCAACTTTCTTGTGGAACACCAGTATTATGTATAAATGTAAATATGCATTGCAATGCTATCTTTCTTCATCATGTTGAGTCGTATAATTTCCGATGTTTTTTTTATGCTAGTATCTTCTGAATGTCTTATATTTATTAATGCTGTTGAATTAATGTGTGTTATTTGTGTGTAATCCTATTGTTGAATGTTATTTGAAATGTATATTATTCTCTTGATAAGTAAAGAATTTTGAAAGCTCAGCAATAAGAGAGGTAAAATTTAAACAAGGCTAAAATATTAGTTGTTGCAAGTGAAGTAAAGTGAGAAGTGGTAAATGAGGTGTAGGTACATGGACATACCATTAAGTCATTGGGCGCATTAACAATTTCGAATTTAAAATGGGTGTATAATGGGATTTGAACATCTATATGGCACATACAAGTTCAAAAACTCGGACCAGCTGTTAGTCTATTGACTTACCAGCTACATCCCAATACCATCTAGTTACGAATGCAGGTAGCTGTGTATGTATGTATGTGTTTATACTGTGACTACTTAATTACACATAGTGTGCATATTAGCAAAGTGTTTACAGGAACGAGCACTTTTCCGTTGCGAAGAAACTCCAGAATTTGCATTTCCATGCGGAGACTCTCTGAAAGAGCGAGATCAACTGTCGAAGTGATGTATCCCACCAAATGTTCTTACCAGTTCACTGCCCAGTGGAGACTGCTGAGGGCGCACAAAGGCAGGAAAGGAGGCGGCACATCGGGAATTTAAAATACCCCAGCTGACTAATAATTGTAGGAATCTAAAATGTTCACAGTGTTGTACTCTGTAGTTTTTTCTTATTGTTTCTTATGAAAATTTATGGCAATGCTTCACAAATATTATTACAATTCTTGAAATATTTTTCTCACAGCCATGGTGTCTGAACTTATTATTATGATTTAAAGTAATATTTTTATTTGAATATTTATTATGAGACATTACATTTCATTTTGAAATATCGCTCCAAATTGCACTTTAAGAGCAGAGTAATATTTAGTAATTCCATGTGAAACATTTGAATAAATTGACAAAATTATGTTATATTTTTGTTATTTCTTATTCATGCTTCATAATGTAAACAATATACATATTACTTTCTCTTTCTAGTAGGAAATACACTATTGTTTATCAAAATTGCAATACCCTAAAATAATGGCCCGAATGAATCCAAACATCCGCAGATGCGTAGAATACTGTACCGGCAAAAAGGGAATACGATTGCAGAGAGATTGCATACACGTAGGCCCAGCAAAACTCTCTTGTGTGTGTCCGGAAAGGTCAGTGTTATATCAAGCTCAATCAGTGAAGATCCATCAAACGAAGTGAAAGCAAGTGCCAGTATGCCTCGTTGACATCAAAGGGCGCCATATCTGCACCTGAATGAGTTCGAATAAGTCAGAATGATTGGTCTCTGAGAAATGGGTTTCTCCTACAGAGACATTTCGGCTGGTACATGGCATGCTGCTATGATAGTGATGTGTGTGTGTGTCTGTGTGTGGAATTAGTGAATAGAAGAGGATTGTATGCAGCGACAAGCAGGCAATGGACCAAGCAATATCACCATAGCACAGGATGACCACCATCTTTTCCGCATAGGCGTAACTGACCATAAAGCCTCGCCTACAGTGTTGGCTCGACACTGGACTACTGCAACAGGTGTAGACTTCCATTTGTCAACGATTCGATGCCATCTCCTCTGCGCTGGACTGGTGGCATGCCATGGCATCGGTTTCCATTGTCCAGAAACCACAAACGCCTCAGACTGCGATGGGCACGTGAACACATTCGCTGGCATGCTGATTGGCAAAATGTAGTGTTTTCTGATGAGTCCCGCTTCAACATGTACTACAGTGATGGCTGCATTTATGTTAGATGCTACCATGGCGACCACTGACAGGAAGACTGCTGCGTGGAACGGCGTATCAGACAGATGCCAAGTGTGATGGCATGGGGTGCCATTGGGTACAACATGCAATTCCGACTCTTAAGTATTTAAGGCATTCTGAACAGCAGCCACTACATCAGGGTGGTTTTAGAGTCCGTACTGCCCCTCTTTCTGGCAACGCCACATGCCATATTTCAGTGCGACAATGGCCGGCCACATGTGGCCAGAAATATGCAAGTCTTATTCAATGACTGACCAGTACCACTGCTTTCTTGGCTGGCGTATACACCTGACATTTCGCCCATTGAACATGTCTGTGATATGGTTGGTCGATGACTTGTTAGTCTGTTGATGCTTTGCTGGATCAAATACAAACCGTGTAGAGGGAGATTCTCCAGGAACATATCCAGATCCTCTTTGATTCCATGCCATGACGTTTAGGGGCTCTTGTTGCATCAAGTGGGGGCTTCTGCCGTACCAAAATATCAAGGTCAGAGATCATGTACATTTCTGTAATCATAACCAATTATGTAATGTCATGTATTTAATTTGTGATATAAAATTAATTTAAATCACATGTATCCTTCTTGGTGTTGCATTTTTCACAAACGTCAGTGTAGTATGTCTGGGATCATGGTTTGATTGAGTAGGAGATAGAAGGCATCCTCCATATTTGTTCTTATCACAGCCAGGGCTCATGCTCAGCAACCATATTGGATGTTCATCGCCCCTCCCCCGAGCAATTGATACCCCTATAAATAGCGGTAAAGTGGTGTGAACAATTATGTGCCAATATATATGTTATTTCAATAAAAAATCGAAATATCGGCCCAACACCTTGAATCTCTATACACTTTTTCTTAATTTCATAGAAAAGTAAATACCATGAATGTCGCTGAAGATCATAATTTAATTTTATGAAAGATTAAAAAAAATGTAAGAAAGTTATTTTGCAGTGACCCACACCATCGGAGGATGATTTCTCCCTATAATCCCCCTTCACTTTTTTGGACTTCCTGGACCTCTGTCACCATTCCCCCTCCTGACACCCTTCAACACCATGAACTTACCGTTGCCACACTCCCACCCCTTTACCAAAATCGCTCTCCCTATCACCCATCACCCAACCCATGATAATTTTCCCATTTGCTAGTTTGTCGGCTCCAGTCTGTCGCCTTTGCCTACCTCCTCAATAGCATGCATATACCAATATATCAAATGCCTTGGGACCCCGTATCCTGCCTATCACTGCTGTCGTCATTACCTGCTCGAGTAGCTCGCCTTAAATTATACAGTTTATTTCTCGTCTGGAATTTTCTCATCGCCAAGCAACATATGTATGCATGCTGTCCCAGCGGGCAGAAAATAATCTCAGTGATCATCGCATATGGGAGACTATGTCTGCTTTATCCCTATATCCGGAAGACAAACTCGTCTTTCTGCCAAAAGAGTTCCTTCTGATGTTTTTTCACAACGAAGTTCGGAGTGTATACAAGTGACTTCTTTCCTAACGGAAGCAGGACGAAGATATTCGTGACTGTCTGCCCTCCAAGGAATTCTTCGAAAGCTGCACCATATTAGTTCTGGACACTCTTCATTCACACAGCTGGTGCAAGGTGTGACTTCTCACAGCAACATCCACCACAAACACCACCTCCTCCATCATTGAAGGGTCTTCATAGTGAAAACGCATTAATGGCTCTGCAGACAAGGCAACCATCGACCTCATGCTGCTGATCACATCATGTGTTAGAACCAGAAGCAACACCTCATGTCACCTACTCACTTAGATGACATACTATGATTGGCTTCCAGCTAATGAGGACTTCACGCATATCAATAACAGCACCAGCAGCAGTTGGTTGATCCCCACCACAGCTACTGCCATCGCACTGCCACCAAAATCTTCGAAGCATGAGGTAATGTCCACCAGCTCCTGCTAATAAGGTATAGTGAAGAGTTATCCCGATGCCATCCCTGGGTTCTGGCGAGTAAAGTACTGGCTGGGCGACAAGTTGTATGTGGATGCCTTAAAATACATAGAATCCTGCGATAGTGTGAATCATGCCCGCATCTTCTACACTCTGGAGTGTGCATACAAACTGAGTATCATGAAGACCAAAGTAAAGAAAAAAGTATGTTGTATGGACAGAATATGGTGCGATGGTCAAACCTGACTAGTGCACAACAAAACTCCAAAATAGGTAATGATCGTCTGCATGGAAATAGAAAATTTAAAATTCCTGGGCCTAACTGTACACAATAAGCTAACTTGGAATGATAATGTAAATAGAGATTGTAAAAAATTAAACTCCATGTGTTTTGCAACATATTTGCTTTAAAAAAAAATGCAACCAAAATTAGTGTTATGCTACTATTTCCCAAATATTCAATCTATTATGAGTTATGGAATCATATTTCGTGGTATGTCAAAAATTGGATAGCTGTCTTTAAACTGCAGAAGAAAATAGTGAAATAATTCACTAGTGAATGTTACAGAAGTCACTGGAAAACTATTTTCAAATCACTAAAATAATGAATGCCATGTTTGTACATGTTCTGCTGTAATTTTTTCTATATAAAAAACATAAATCAGGTTACAAAATATTGACATACACAGTTTTTCAACCAGGCAACCCAGTCAGCTACAACATTTTCCATACAGAACCAAGAAAACAGTCCTAAGTCCCTATCATTCCGGAGTTAAACTAATTAATAACCCACCAACATCCATTTAAGATATAAGCGACTAAAATAAATTAATAGCGTAAAAAAAATATTTCTTGAAAATGGCAGTCTCTTCTGTAGAAGAATATTCAGATTATAGTAGGATCTCATTGTAATTCACATATGATTTATTTATTTATTGTAGCCAAACTTAATATTCACTGCTTTTATTGCTAACATAGTGTATTTATATCTTGCATGACAACCTTTTATATTGCTAATACATTCACATATTTGTTTATTAATTGTAATGATTTACCTTGTAATCTATTCACTGATGTGAACCACTCGTCCACTAGCTAATTGTGCCCTCTTCAACCTCCACATTAACAAAAACAACTATACCAACTACATCAGACCAAGGATTCGTAGTGCATGTCGACAAGATTGGAATTTGCACTATCTTTCCGACAAGGATTATGCAACTCAAGAGACCACCATACTCATGTATTACAAGAGGTAACTCTTTTAGTAAATGGGTTGGCGATCCGAAACGGTGTTTACCCCAAAGCCACAGCCGTAAAGTGCACTGACAATTGATAGTTGCGTCGTAGCAGCTCACGCCACGACATACGGCATGACACACCACCAAGTGGCATCGAACTGGCTTGTAGGCCGAAGCTGAAGTGATAAGTGCCCCAGAGTGTACTCAATAGTGTGCAGCATTTTCCAAACACATTACACACCATCACTGTATTCACATCTACAGTCAAGAGTGTGTTTTATTGTATTAAGAGCAATCGAGCATGGCATCCCACACCCCTTTGCCCAGGTGGTCTCATGCATCCCTTCAGGAGACGGCCACAGGGCAACACTGTAGCCAGTGAAATTCTAACACGTCATAGGAAGTGAAATACAACACTTTTCACGAGAAAACATAATAAGGTATTCATGTTAATTTATATAAGAGCAATTATGTTTTCACAAAGGCAGATTGCCTATAAAGGCCTCCATACTTGAACATGTAATTTAGTGCGGTGGCATGCCCCATCAATTTCACAACTTCAACCTTAACAGACATTTGTTAATCAATGGTGGTGTCACCAATGAGATTAAATTATTTTATAAAATTTTTTACCAATAAAAATAATATCACGTAGTGTTCATGCCATGTTTTTCCTTTGGTGTTTGACGTCGGTTCTCGTCACTCGTGACGCTAGCCGATGTGACTCGTTTAGTTCGTCTCAGCACTGAGCCAGAACGGTGGCTTTGGTCACCCGCTCCGCAAGCCCCCTCGGTACCATTATTTAGGCTGTAATCACTTCACTGAAATATTAATATTAATTAACTGGAACATTTGTTTTATCTAATTTCTGTATCGAGGGGAGAGCCACCCGTACTTTCACCAGAGATTTTAATGATATCACATATCAACACCACATTTATTTTCATGCTATAGTCACCAGCAGGCTGTCAGGGATGGGTCTGTTTTCTTGCATTATTAACATGTATTCAAGCACAGTGAATAAATCTCTTTACAAAGTTCAATTTCTGTAGAGTTATTGACCACTGGGACATGTAGGTTACTACATCCTTCGTAGTACCTCCCGCAATTTCCTAGTATATTTTAGGCGTACGAGACAGCCTACAGTCTCGTCATAAGGTATAAATAGTGTAACAGTAAGTACATGACAACATCATCAACAAACTGACGGAGGCATCGAATGCCCCCTGGGCCGTCGATCGAACGACCTTTATCACTACATGTCCACTGGGTTTTTTTTAAAAATGTTTTGTGTAAGAATGTGATGTGCCCAGGGAATCAGTGTAATTGTAGAGTGGTTCCCTTCCAACCGGGACGTTCTTACGGGCAAATCATTGTGTGTGGGTGAGAAGGTGTGGATTACTGGGTGATGGATTCAGTTTGTTTGAAGGGGGCATGCCTGTTATTTGGCGTTCCAGCACGCGTGAGGCAGTAGAAAGTAAGTGGATGAAGTGTAGAGGTGATGAATGAAAGAGAGATACTTTTGGAGGTGTAGACAAAATTGATGATTTAGGGGTAATGAACGTAGATGTGTGGATGGACCAGTGCCACATCATCCTTGGCTGTGGCTATCGCCATCCGTGCTCGTTATCTTCGGGGTCCTCAAAGGCGTCTCTCCTTAGGTGTTAGGTGAAGAGCAGCAGCTGGCGAGGAAAAGCGGTGGGTGGAATGGGGTTGAAAAGTTGGTGTATGATTGGGTTGTCGAGGTGATGTACGCATGAGTGGGTGACACAATCGGTGAGTTTGGCAAGAATAGTGTAGAAATGAAGGACATGGGCGACTGTGAGTACTTGATTGCGTGGAATGGGGGAGAGGCAGACGAAAAATGAGACAAAATGAACGGAAGAAAATGTGAGTGAGAGGTCGGAGTGTATGAGTGGTGACGTGGGTCCAGGCAGGGCAGGCGCATGTGATGATTGGGAGGATGAATGTGCGGAGATAGTGAGGCGAATCTCGGGGGGAGTCCACAAGAATGGGCGAAGGACAGGTGCGAGATGAATCATGGCGGTACATGCTTTGGTTTTGACTGATCAGTGGTGAGGGATGGATTTGAAGTGGGAGTCAAAATAACCCCCAGGTAACAGAGAGTGGTAGGCCAGGTGACAATGGAGCCAGGGGGGTGTGGGGTGACTGAGAGTCTGGGTGGGTGAATGCCAGGATGTGATGCCTTGAAAAGAGAATTGAGGTTGATTTGGTGTTATTTAGCCCGATGCCAAGGGCGTGAAGTTGATTGTTGAGGGAGGTGAGGCTGCGACTGAGGTTATCGCTGAGTATGTTCTCATGGGTGGAGGAGGAAAGAAGACGTGTGTCGTCAGTGTACTGAACGACATGGGCTATGGGGCCAGGCATTTCAACACTCAACCAGCCCTGGGTAACTTCGACCACATCAGCATTCTTACCTTGTATTATTCATATTTTCTTATAAAGTAAAGTGCTTATTTTATTGTGGTAATATAAATATGTAAACAATTATAATAACTTATATAATTTGACAAATCCCAATCTAGATTGACTTGGCTGTATGAATTATGCTAAAATAAACTAAAACTAAAGCTCTTCCCTTGTCCCCAGTTGACACCTAAAACAAAAATAAAGTAGGGGTTGGGGTATGATGACTCCCTAGGTGTACAGCCAGCCACGTGCACAGGTACATAGCAGTGCACCAGAGAGCACTTTTTCGCAGAACGAGGTAATGGTATTTGCAGTCGGCCATTGCATGGTTCACCACACCTTCCCGCAGCGCGACTGCAACCTGTTGCGCGAGGAACTTTGACCTCTTTACCTTGAAGGGCCTTCTTCGTTTTCAAGGTACTGTATTTTGAAGGCTTGAGGTGCAGTCACAGTCATGGTTTTTGCTGCGGAGGGATACTGAAAAGTGATTGGGTTCCTCTCGCCCGTGCATGCTGACAGTGAGCATAGTGGTCGTACATTTGAAACATTTGAGACAACCTAGGATGTATGTAATAATAAAATAATGTTAAATAGATTGTGTGAAGGAGTGTTGGCAGTTTATATTTGTCTCTATTTATGTTTGGTCTTGATCGTGTCACGAATAGTCTCTGTTGGTTACAGTTTATTATAATACACCTTTTTAACTTTTACCGATGAAAATGTTTTTTAAGTGCATATAATATATTTCTATGTTTTAATTGTTTTTTTTTATTGTTTTGAGGATATTGCCATACATTTCTATGAAATAAATTTAGCCACCATTGTGTATGGTTGAGGTTTTTTTGGTATAGAGATTAGGCGCCGTGTTTCAATGAGTGTTAGAATGGTAGCGAATTTGCACAGTAGCCGTTCTTATACTGTGTTGTTCACGTTATTAGTGCATATATATTATGGCTATACTGGTAGGGCTGAGGCATGTCAATTTTGTGTTTATATTTGCAGTTAGCACGTTTTAATGAGTATGATCGTTGTGGATATAAAATTGTTTTTTATTTGTTTATAATTGAAATGTATATATGACATTAAATATAAGTATTATGGAACGGTCTGGAGTTGGAGTAGTGTTGATGAAAGTAGAGCCAGTTTGTGGCCTAGTCAAGGTGAGCAGAAGTTGTGGTAATTATCTAGTTTAGGGGCTTTTCTGAAAAACACAATAAAAATTTAAAATTATGATATATTTCTACTCTACTAATGATGCAGAACACGAATATACTAGGGGCATTAACGTCCGACTAATTTCGTAATATGTGCCCACCTAACCTAACAAAACCTAACCCCACGATGGGCGAATCACTATTTTACATTTTTAAACTAACCTAGGATTGTTGGGTTTTACACTAACCTATGATGTTAGGGTTTTAAACTAACCTAGGATAGTAGGGTTTTACACTAACCTAGGATGTTTGGGTTTTATACTAACCTAGGATGTTTGGGTTTTACACTAACCTAGGATGTTTGGGTTTTACACTAAAATACGAATGTAGGATTGCAGGGATTTAAAGGAACCGTAAAACACACCAAAAGAATGTAAATTGACTCACCTAGGTAGGGGGCTGGTATAATTCCTCTGACGTTAATAGACACAAACAAACATATTTCGCAAGTTTTTTTTAATATGTTCTACTTATTTTAACACTACGGCCGCTTCAATATCAACTAGGTAAGCTATGCTGAATTCATTAAAACAACTTTTGTTGGCATAAAACGTTTCGTTCATAAACGTAAACAAACTGTCAGAAACAGTCATCTCACAAACTTGTTCAATTTTTAAAAATATGTTGCACTTATTTTAAAGCGATGCCGCTATTATATTCGTGTTCTGCATCATTAGTAGAGTAGAAATATATCATAATTTTAAATTTTTATTGTGTTTTTCAGAAAAGCTCCTAAACTAGATAATTACCGAAGTTGTATTGAACTGTTGGCTAGAGTTAGTCCCTACAGAGAAAGGCCACAGTGGCTGGCCTCTCAAGTATCGCATCGCCGCTGGGTGCAAAGCACCGAACTGCACGTAGCCTTTCCACCGAAACGTTTTTTTCCATCGAACTAAGCGAAGACCATGTAATCTTATTGGTGGAAAGTCTGTAGCAAAGTTCAATTCAGTATTATATTTAAGTTTTGCTTTTACCCGATTAGCGTATTTTGACATACAGCGGTTTAAAAAGGCTGTTTTTAGTCTTGTTAGGCCTAGAAATAATATGTCTACTGTTCGTAACATCTAGAAAGTGACATTCCGTACTCGTGTGAAGTGTGTTTTCTTTTCGTAAATTAGCACATTAGCCTCACGTAAAATATTTTCGTAAAAAAAAACGGTAATTATATAGTGTAGGAGCTTTTCTGTNCCCCCCCAAAGTGGTATATTTCCACTCTACTAATTATGCAGAACGCGAATATACTAGGGGTATTAACGTCCGACCAATTTCGTGATATGTGCCCACCTAACCTAACAACCTAACCCCACGACGAGTAAATCACTATTTTACATTTTTAAACTAACCTAGGATTGTAGGGTGGTAATCTAACCTAGGCTAGTAGGGTTTTAAACTAACCTAGGATGGTATGGTTTTCAACTACGCTAGGATTTTAGGGTTTTAGTAACAGTTATGGAAGTTTATGAATCAATTCACCTGGGTAGGCGACTCATTCAACTGCCATGCATCTTACCTCAATCGACAAAACGCCACGATGGAATAAAACATAAAGTAACACCCGCCACATAGACAAATATTACTCTCAGAAGAACTCGTTCTTGCACCCTCCAATCTCAAATCACAAGCCTCTGCATGGTAGGGATTCGGACGTCACAACTCACGATCGCAAAAAACACATCCACACTATCTGGCTTCTGAACTGCTACTAATGGCTTCTCAACTTCAACGTAAAATCCTGTGACGATGACATATACAGTAAACAGCCAATAAGGTGACGGCACAATGCACATTTATTCATGTCACTAATTTATTACTTCACCAAAAATTCAGGTGTCCGACATAAATAAAGCCGTGAGCCGCTTGTACTATTAACTATTTTATTTAATATGTTCTATTTATTTTAACATTACGCCCTCCTGAATATCCGCGGCCAGTAGGTAGTGTCGGAAACAGCAATGCGCAGCCATTAAACATGGCGACCGACATAAACATAGTGGCCAAAGTGCTCATACTTTTGACAAATTTTTTAAAAATATTATACTGGTTTTAACATTAAGCACTCTTCAATATTAAAAAGTTAAGCTGTGCAGAACCTATTAGTGCTACTTTCGTTGGTCAAGGACGTTTCCTTCAGAAAAGCCCCATAACTAGATAATTACCAAAAGAAGTATTTCGCAATACACTGCAACACATTTCAAGCGCCTGGAAATTTAAAGAATATTCTTTTGAGAAAGCACACTTTTNGTATTTCGCAATACACTGCAACACATTTCAAGCGCCTGGAAATTTAAAGAATATTCTTTTGAGAAAGCACACTTTTGCACAACCTGACGAAAGCACTGCTTCACCTGCTGTCACTTTGTGAAATTGAGACAGCCACTTTTATAGTTTCTTCCCGATGTCACGTACGATGAACTCCTATTACAACAGTACATTAAATATGAATCAGTAAAGTTTGATGTCATCATTTTATGCATTGTAAAGGATGTTCAATGTGCGATAACTGTAATGATCTTTAATGGCCATTGCCAATCTAAGGGAAAGGTCTAGTTTAGAAAAATCAAAAATTAAAATCCCAAAAAATTGTCTAATTCTCTGTGGATAACTACTCAGAAAAATAAGTCACTTTACTACACCTTCGTTCCGTGTGGACCACTTTTCTCTCTCATTACAATCAACAGCTATTTGGACACTGGACACAGCAAATGTGATTAATCACCACCAATATTTATATTTCAATTAGGTCTAGATTTCATGGTTATGAGCATTTTCCTTAAGTGANAGCAAATGTGATTAATCACCACCAATATTTATATTTCAATTAGGTCTAGATTTCATGGTTATGAGCATTTTCCTTAAGTGAAATGCTGTGTTTAAAATTAATGGTAATTATTAAGTTTAGAGGCTTCTCTGAGCAAAACATCCTAGACCAACAAAAGTTGCATTATTGGGTCCTGCACAGCTTACCTTGTTCATATTCAAGAGTTCGTAATGTTAAAATAAGTGGAACATATTAAAAAAAATTGTGAAATGTACGAGCAGTTTGCCTGGTTTGTTTACGTCTATTAATGTCTACCGCCATTATTAATGGCAGCACATTGCTGATTCCGCGCTACCTGGCGGCCAGGGATGTCATTACGGGCATTTTACCGGTCAATTAAAAAAAATCAGTCGCCATTGCGTTTTTGCCGGGTCTAGTTCCGATGGATTTAAAAACGGAGAAAGAAATAATGAGTTATTCTGTGCATTATATTTTACTGTAAACGAGTGCTTCATTGCGTTATAGCAAGCCACGATCAGTTTTCACTATTAGTAAAAACCTTTAAATTACAAACTACTGTAATTTGTCTGTGACTAGTGAAGCGAAACTTGAAAACCCGAAACAAAACGAAGATCCGTTAGAAAGTATCTTTCTCCACCAGTTTCCGTCCCCTGATAACAATAAGCTGGAATGACCATAAACGTCCATGTCTCCGTTGTTCCCGAAATATTATGTTTTTCATAAACTATTGACCTTGAAACACTTATCAGTCACTTTGTTTGGATTTGTTCTAAAATCGATATAATTTTATTATAACACACAGCTGTATACCAAGTGCAGTGGAACTTTTATTTTCCTGTTTTGCCCATCATGTCTTGCCATACCCTAAAATGTGATGCTCTATGTCCAGCCCGATTCACCCTAATGAGAAATCCAGGCCTGTGTTTTCCACACCCCTATGGCTCGAGACAGCTGCAAATTAAACATATGTGCTAATAAATTAATACAAAACAAAAAGGTTTCTAGGAGAAATAACGTAAATGCTTCATTTACCTTCCATTACACAGTTCCATGGAACTNATACAAAACAAAAAGGTTTCTAGGAGAAATAACGTAAATGCTTCATTTACCTTCCATTACACAGTTCCATGGAACTAGCTTTGTGTAATGCAGCATCAGCTTAACTTACATTATGTTACCACCAAAACAATATTATATTAGAAATACATTATTTGTACTTTCTACATTTGTCAATCTGACATCTCCAGCTTGTTTCTTTACCCGGTAAAGAATTACTTTCAGATCATGTGATCTGTGTGAAGGAAATATTTTTTAGTAAGATCTATTTATAGCATTAATGTAATCCAGATTATCAGTTGTATTTCTGCATATGAATAAACTGAATCTCTCTCTAACCNATCAGCTTAACTTACATTATGTTACCACCAAAACAATATTATATTAGAAATACATTATTTGTACTTTCTACATTTGAGTTGCTAAGCAGACTGGTGAAATCTGCATTTGTCAATCTGACATCTCCAGCTTGTTTCTTTACCCGGTAAAGAATTACTTTCAGATCATGTGATCTGTGTGATGGAAATATTTTTTAGTAAGATCTGTATTACTATTTATAGCATTAATGTAATCCAGATTATCAGTTGTATTTCTGCATATGAATAAACTGAATCTCTCTCTAACCGTCATTAAGAAATATATTTAACCATTTTGTTGGTTAGGAGAACACATGCAAATGTTCCTATTACAAAAGCACTTTGTTTTTTCAGCAAGAAATTAAATACAGGACATTACATCAGTCCTGAGTCAAACCCACTTGGCTGTGTAGGTCCTCGTTGACTTAAGACTATCTGTGCTTTAACCAGAGACATAAAACCCAAAGTTTTATTGTGGCAGCATTGCATTATTAATTTACGTACATGTCCATTACAAAATGACCAATCAAAATGATTCAATTAATTATAGTCTATCCATTTCTGTAATAGGTCGCATATTACACTAGAACAGATATGCATATATAATTTTAGAATTCTGCTTTAGAACTGCTGAAATAATAGCAGACAAATCGAACAAGAAAATTGAAAACTGAATATCTATGCTATATTTATAAATGAATAGATAAATTCTATTTAATATTGTCCAAATATTTTTGATTAGTTTGATACTGTTGCATGGAGATTGAAACATGATAAAAATATCTGAAACTTTATTCAGGATTCGTAGTTAGCTACATTTTGACCAAAGCTCTTCATGGTTATCTGAACATATTTTAAAGCCGTTCTTAAGATCTATCTTTCTGCAGTTAGATATATTTTTTGGCNTTCTTCATGGTTATCTGAACATATTTTAAAGCCGTTCTTAAGATCTATCTTTCTGCAGTTAGATATTTTTTTTGGCGTATCATTAGTCTGTCAAGAACCGAGAAAGCGAATAGTAATTTCCCATTTCAATAGTCCCTACAAAACAGTATAGTTCACATTATTCATTACCTCAGAAGGCTTTGACGTAACAACAAATTTTTTTNCAATAGTCCCTACAAAACAGTATAGTTCACATTATTCATTACCTCAGAAGGCTTTGACGTAACAACAAATTTTTTTTACAACTCTCACAAAAAAAAAAAGCCTACAAAAAATCTATTCCACAAAATTTTCAGTCTTCAATTTTTAACATTGTGCTGAGAAGTGAAGAGAATGTCTTTCAATTTACACTATCTGCTCCACTGCATATGANTCTTCAATTTTTAACATTGTGCTGAGAAGTGAAGAGAATGTCTTTCAATTTACACTATCTGCTCCACTGCATATGAATTACTTAAGATTCTTCTTTCTTATACTTATAAAGTCAGCTTATATAACACTTTCAGCCTCAATAACTAGTTCCAGAAAGAGAGCTCATTCTGGTCTCCTGTAACATAGTGAGTAATCTTGACTTTGTTTCCAATTTGTCATTTTCGCTGACACTGCAAAAAAAAAAAAAAAAAAATTAGATGACATTCACACTCAAACTCTGTACGTAAACTTACACAGTCGAATCACGTTATTATGACCACCTGCTAGANTTTAGATGACATTCACACTCAAACTCTGTACGTAAACTTACACAGTCGAATCACGTTATTATGACCACCTGCTAGAAGTGCCATCTGCCGCGTATAGCCCATGATATATGGCCCGTGACGTGGGCTGGTGAAGCGGGTATATAATGCAACCAACAGGCTGGCTGTACACAGTGAGCTTCCTNATATGGCCCGTGACGTGGGCTGGTGAAGCGGGTATATAATGCAACCAACAGGCTGGCTGTACACAGTGAGCTTCCTGCTGCCGTGGGTAAGGGAAGCGATTTAACCGAGTGGCATAAAGGGATTCATCATTGGCTGTCGGGCCAACGGGGGCAGCATTTTGGAAACAGCAACGTTGGTGAACCGTTCNGCATAAAGGGATTCATCATTGGCTGTCGGGCCAACGGGGGCAGCATTTTGGAAACAGCAACGTTGGTGAACCGTTCACGTGCCTCTGTGGTAAAGCTGTATCGTGAGTGGACGAATGGCACTATTGGGAATAACAGTCGTGGAAACTGCGGAGCTCCACACGCCATTGTTGTCTGAGGTGAACGTCGACTATGGCAGTGCGTGAAGACNACAGTCGTGGAAACTGCGGAGCTCCACACGCCATTGTTGTCTGAGGTGAACGTCGACTATGGCAGTGCGTGAAGACTAACCGACAGGCTACAGTGGAACAGTTTACTGTCCAAATAAACCAGGGGGCATCCAGAAGCGATGATTCTGGACACTTGTAATACACTAACACNCATCCAGAAGCGATGATTCTGGACACTTGTAATACACTAACACGGTATGAAGTGTAATTCCTGACTTACAACTTCCATAATACACTAACTATATCACTGCTGTATTTACTCTATTTATTTTCTGAGAAATCTATGTGAATGAGCACATCTCATGTGATAGATATCTTTTTCCAGTAGCTATATTGGTTTACTAATGTTTTATGTTGCAAATAAGTGCCATACATTTTTTGGTGTGGCCACAGGGAAATGTCAGGAAATCAGGGAATTTTTGTGCTTGTTTAAATGTTTTAATGGTTTGATGTTCCTGTCATTGGTGTCTTTGTGAAAAGGACATTTGCCGAATGCCCCTGCAGTGCGTTGCAATTGGTTTATATGAGTTGTTTGCAATCACATATAAAATTCAGCTAATTATTGGAAGTGGTGTCTTGCTAGTTGTCTTCTTATTTTTGTAATTCTTTAATTTGGTATACTGAGACTTCTGTGTGAGAAGGTGTAAAATATAAAAGACTTGCGTCCCGGCCGCCTTTGCCCGGGTACTATTTAGTTTATACAGCGATACACTAATAAGTAAATTGGGAAAAGACAATTACAATATTATATGAGAGTAAATTAGTGAACTACTATCATATATAACATAAATACATACATACACACAGACATGTATACACACACATACATACACGTCACGCCTGTCTCCCAGAGGGGTNGCCCGGGTACTATTTAGTTTATACAGCGATACACTAATAAGTAAATTGGGAAAAGACAATTACAATATTATATGAGAGTAAATTAGTGAACTACTATCATATATAACATAAATACATACATACACACAGACATGTATACACACACATACATACACGTCACGCCTGTCTCCCAGAGGGGTAGGCAGAGATTATGGACCTCCATTTACCACGATCCTGACATACCTACCCCCTTCTCTTTATCCGCATTCATACATCTGTAATATAACAATATTATATGATAGTGGTTTAGAAAATTTCTTTGAATACAACATTAATAGTTTTGCCTCCGACCGCCAGCACAAAAAGATTTCTGTTTGACGTGACACGCGAAAGAAGGCTACATGCTCCACTCAAATCCACTCCAGCCACATGAAATGTTTGACTCTGCCTTATTTATGGTCATACCAAAACAAACTCGTTTAAAATTAGGGATGCACCGATATATTAGTAGCCGATATATCAGCCTATTTTTAGGATATCAGTATTTTCATTTTTACAAAAAAATTGATATTTNTCCGCATTCATACATCTGTAATATAACAATATTATATGATAGTGGTTTAGAAAATTTCTTTGAATACAACATTAATCGTTTTGCCTCCGACCGCCAGCACAAAAAGATTTCTGTTTGACGTGACACGCGAAAGAAGGCTACATGCTCCACTCAAATCCACTCCAGCCACATGAAATGTTTGACTCTGCCTTATTTATGGTCATACCAAAACAAACTCTTACTGGAAATTGGACTCGTTTAAAATTATGGATGCACANATATATTAGTAGCCGATATATCAGCCTATTTTTAGGATATCAGTATTTTCATTTTTACAAAAAAATTGATATTTGGCATTTAGTATACTTACAAAACATACAAAGTGATGAAACAATTAACCAAATCTGTAGTAAATCTTAACAATGAAGCTTCTTCTAATTTATTTTGTGTTTTTTTTCAACCATTTTGAACAATTTAGGATGCAGTGTGGCACGAAAGTATCGTCGACTAGGAATTCATACCTTGGCTCTAAATTTGAAATTAATTTTTATAATTTTTGAAATCCTTGATAATCTGTTGTGATGTATTCTGTAATCAATTTGGGAATTTCTTTAGCACGATGATGATCAGCATCAAATCGTTATTTCCTGTCAATAGTTTCATGTTATGTCATTTGGGATGAAGATGATGCGGCTAAAGTCGGCCACTGCTGTACATTTGATTTCACCGACTTTTTGATTGTGTCTGCCAAATATTTTAAATATTCCTCTGAATGATGAATTTTTAAATGTGAAATCATATTTGAAGTAGTAGCAGATTTAGCAGTCAATCCGCCTCTAGAAATCAATTGATCGCAAATATTGCATTTTGCTTTAGATATATGTAAAAAAATTCCATATAACACTAGCCATAATGAATGACCCTAAAAATAAAACAAAATGTACACTGTTTATGTTGGTATTTTGCTACATAAAGATACATAAGTACACACATCAAAAACACAGTNACTTTTTGATTGTGTCTGCCAAATATTTTAAATATTCCTCTGAATGATGAATTTTTAAATGTGAAATCATATTTGATGTAGTAGCTGATTTAGCAGTCAATCCGCCTCTAGAAATCAATTGATCGCAAATATTGCATTTTGCTTTAGATATATGTAAAAAAATTCCATATAACACTAGCCATAATGAATGACCCTAAAAAGAAAACAAAATGTACANGCTTTAGATATATGTAAAAAAATTCCATATAACACTAGCCATAATGAATGACCCTAAAAAGAAAACAAAATGTACACTGTTTATGTTGGTATTTTGCTACATAAAGATACATAAGTACACACATCAAAAACACAGTNGAAAACAAAATGTACACTGTTTATGTTGGTATTTTGCTACATAAAGATACATAAGTACACACATCAAAAACACAGTTAATATTAACAAGACTAGGACGAACTTTCGCTGAAGTAGATACAAAAGAAAAAAGAAATGGTCATTTTTTTTAGAAAAACTACTAAAATGATTTAAGCTGTCAGCCTAAAAATCGATAGCATATCTTTCCTCCAAAGGTTTTAATGGAGTTATCTCATTTTAAATGGTGTTAACAGACAATATTATCGGCTTCACTTGACCGATATATCGGCTAGACCCATATCGGTGCATTCGTATTTAAAATTAACAGGCAAATGCGAGGGAATCATTGGTATTCTAGGTACTAAAACAGTTTCTCCAGTACCACAGCCCGCTAGAATAGTACCGTCATTGAGATAACTTTTTTAACGTTTTATTTGTAATTGAGTCCCGTTGCATAATTTCGGTGGATTTATATTTCACAATAAAATCATGGAAGCTCCAACTTTTAAATTCAGTTTGTGTGGTGGCATACCAGAAGGATTCAATAAATTAAGAAATTATGTGGGATAGTGTATAGCTTCTTCACTGTAGAGTACTGTATCTACTGAGTAATAGACTTGTGTTTGCGCATTGCATTTTGCGAGCACTAATTTATTGAGTTTGTTGACTTGTTCATTAGTGGGCGATAATATCACACTTTCTTTGAACCACCGCATCCAAATCCGTTGAGTGGTTCTTGAGATTAGCGCACTCATACATAAGAGATTAGCGCAGTCATACAGACAGACAGACAGACGTGCGCCAGGGACTTCTTTTTGTACTATGTGTTTATAGTAGTTTCTGTTGTGAGTACATTATAAATTATGTTTATTATATGCAAGGAACGCTACAACTGTATGTTAAGGTTGTTACAAAATACACACACATTCTGTTACACTCTGCTTTGCCCTATCCTCTACCATACAGTTGTCTTGGATGGCTTCTTATGGGCCGCTGCGACTATGACCATTTATAAAACATCGACATTTTAATGGAATGTAGTTTGTTATGGTTTTATTATTTCCATATTTTTACACTATTGTATTTTATATATTTCAGCCATATGTTGCTGGTACCACACAAATATTTTTATCCCAGACAATTTTATTTGTATAGCAAAAGTTGGATCACATTGACAGTGAAATAACAAATGAAATTTTGTTTGCATAATATTGTGCCATTTATGCATATTTGACATGACTTTTCAAATTTTGTATAATTTCATAGTAAGCTTTTTTTTTTTTGTTTATGTACAAAGCTTTAACTGAATAAGATGCCCATAAAAAATTTATTTTTATTGCATTGTGTATACATCTAGGAAATAAATGTGATGGAAACATGGAAAAGTTGGGAAATTTAAATTTATATTAATGTTGTGTGTAGCCTCTGTGAACAATTTGACAGCACGTGGATATCTGCATATGTCCTGAGTACGTTTACTAGTGATGTCGAGAAATGTTTACATGTACTGAACACAGGCAAGCATTTCTGTTTTTACAGAACATTTGGTGGTAGAATCCAAAATAGTTTTAGTTTGCAAAAGGATAAGTACCTAATGTTATTTCAAATAAACATTTCCTGACAGAAATTGTTTGTGAAGATTTAATAATAAATGTCTAAGTAGTTTTTTTGAAAATAGATAATTGTGCCCGTTTCTTTGGACACATTCTACACTTTCATTGGTTTTCATATCAAGACATTAGCATGTTTACTTTTTATACCATGTGTAATGTAAATTCTTGTANAAAAGGATAAGTACCTAATGTTATTTCAAATAAACATTTCCAGACAGAAATTGTTTGTGAAGATTTAATAATAAATTTCTAAGTAGTTTTTTTGAAAATAGATAATTGTGCCCGTTTCTTTGGACACATTGTACACTTTCATTGGTTTTCATATCAAGACATTAGCATGTTTACTTTTTATACCATGTGTAATGTAAATTCTTGTANCTACACTTTCATTGGTTTTCATATCAAGACATTAGCATGTTTACTTTTTATACCATGTGTAATGTAAATTCTTGTAATGTTACAGCCCATGTAACGATGGTATAATGTATTCACGGTAACTTCAAGATTTTCTGAAACCCTGCTAAATATCTACTTTCAGGGAGCCGATTATGTATCCTTCCGCAGTATGTAAACAAAACATTGCCATGTGACACCTGTCAAACGTTTTGTAAACAGTGCCGTGTGGGAACTGTCAAATATTTTGTAATCAAACAGTGCCTTGTGGGAACTGTCAAATATTTTATTAACAGTGTCCATGTGGGAACTACCAAAATTTATTTTTGAAGAGAAACAATGCCATGTAATCTCAACTGTCATATACTTTAATAAAATTCTCTAAATGTCTAAAAAATGCTAATCAATTTAGCGAAATGTTGTAATACATACAAAAAGGTAGATTGAAGTATATATCGGAACTGTTAATTATATAATTTAATTAAAGTTTACTTATTGTATTAAGATTTATTTACATATTTGCTGTAAGGAAAAAGTTAAATTTTACATAATAAACTTTTGGAAGTAGCACTCAGGTTAAAGATTTCACTGTGATAAATGGTACCGTATTTTATCGCATATAAGTGGCACATTTTATTAAAAAAAAAATTTATTGAAAACTCGGGGTGCGACTTATAAGTGAGAAAAATTCCTCCAGCCCCGCACTAACGTTTCATTTACTACGAATTCACGGCCCGCGGCTCGATTTCCAAACTCTTCAGCGAACAAAATCACTTTCATTTTGAAACCTGCGGTGTAGGTACATCTCTGTTCCATCAAGAACTGTCGCGCTTCTTCACTGCAACATAAAAACAACACTATGCGGCGGAAAGACGAGTCACGGCTAACATTTGGCACTGAAGAACCAACGCTAATGTGCTGCCATCTCTTGGTCTCCACAAAAAGCTTTCGAAAATAATCGATTATCAGTTGGCGGCGACCAAAATTCGATTCCTTTGCATTCTTTGCGAAGGGAATAACGTAACGGAAATATTCAAATGCCTTTCTATATTTTGCACGTTTATTTGATAAACTGCAGAAATAACAACGCTAATACTAAAATTACATCTTAACCTAGAATTATCTTGTAAGTAGAAAGAATGTGTTACGTTAGTTTTATAACCACAATTCAGCGTCTCCAATATGGCGTGGTTATACTTCTGAAAAAAACGTGCCCAAACGAACAAGATGGAGTGTACGAGTCCGCTGGACAACAACTGAAATTTATTTAATTTCAATTAATAACAGTGAAATCTTTACCCATAAGTGCTACGTAAAAATGTAAATATATAGTTTAGCAATATTAACTTTACAATTACGGCATTAAATTTATACATATTAATATTTAACCTACGAACTATTTCTTTTCAGCTATAACCAACATGTCCCTTCAAAATCCGTTGTTAATTCTTACGGACTTTTAACAAATTATTAAAATTTATTGAAAAAATATACTTAAAACTTAAAACAACCAATTTATATGGTGCTTCAGTGCTAAAAGCAAGACAAAACCTTTTTCCATATACCATTTGTTTATAACCAATTGAACATGTAACTCCTAGGGTGATTTTTCAAAGGTTCTTTTCAAAAGTATCGAAGATACCGTGAATGGATTATATCAATACTTTTTACACCATTTTGCCACTATTGCTATTATTTTGATGTTTCATGTGATTTGTTACATTTTCTTTCATTTGCTNACTTTTTACACCATTTTGCCACTATTGCTATTATTTTGATGTTTCATGTGATTTGTTACATTTTCTTTCATTTGCTGGTTGATACTTCACTAAATAGTATTTCATTTTATTTTAGAAGAGACAAGTTATCTTTTAAACAATCTTATCTGTGTTTTCTTAGTGTTACTTTCTCTTGGTTGTCTACATATTCGTAGTCTATTTTTACATTTTACATTTTTTTCTACACTTACTTTAACGTGTCTTCGAGTTTCTTAATTTTATTTCATAATTTACACTAGTTTGAACATGGTTTTCCTTCCTCACTAGCTGTATGTTTTCTTGGACTTTTTTATGTTTAATATCTTTTACTCCTTTGCTGTCAGTTTCTTCTTNCTCACTAGCTGTATGTTTTCTTGGACTTTTTTATGTTTAATATCTTTTACTCCTTTGCTGTCAGTTTCTTCTTGTTATCCTCTGTACCAGAAAGCTAATTTCATTTGCGTTCTTTGTATTTTCCTATTTTTTTTTTGCATAGTAACCACTGACTTTCTTTTTCCTTTCACTTTTTAGAAATGTTCAGCCTGAATATTTTTGTTTTAACCCTGTTACTATGATCTTCATACATTTCCCCATTATAGCATTTTTATGATGGTATCTAAATCCAAATACACATCAGTATNCGTTACTATGATCTTCATACATTTCCCCATTATAGCATTTTTATGATGGTATCTAAATCCAAATACACATCAGTATGTTAATACAGTAATTTCTCAACATTTATAGCCTCAAAAAGTACCATTTTTAAAATATTTTGTGTTTGTGGGAAAGTTGGTATTCTGTTAAGAAGCCATATTCTCCATATACAAAAAACTTTTGCAAAAAATTTCAGGAAAAATTTATGCACTTTCAGTTTTTTTCATGCACTGACACACACTGTTGGGCCTGTATAATGCGTAAAAATTAAAATTATAATTTCTCTATTTAAATGTTGCCATTACCATAATTTTATTTTCTTGCTTGCCCTGTTTTGTAATGTTTATCATGAGAGAAAATCTGGGAAATAAGGGAATTATGCATTTATGGAAAAGTAATATTGATTTATTGCAAACTTGAGATCTTGCAAATAAAATTTTAACTGTAATAATTTGCATTCTTTNTGGAAAAGTAATATTGATTTATTGCAAACTTGAGATCTTGCAAATAAAATTTTAACTGTAATAATTTGCATTCTTTATATGTACTTTTTTACCTATTAAAGACCATGCTGTAAATATTTGAACTATTATTACAGTTGACATTTTAATTGCAAGATCTCAAGCCTGCACTAAATCAATAGCGCTGACAAGAAAAAATTTCAGCCAAGAAATAATACTAGTTGAAATGACATAACAAGAGATGTGTGTGGGCCAGTTTTCCTCTGGCACCACCCTCCTGTATCTCTGGCACCACCTTCATGTATCTGGGGTCACCTTCCTGTATCTCTGGCACCACCTTCATGTATCTCTGGGACCACCTTCATGTATCTCTGGGGTCACCTTCCTGTATATCTGGCACCACCTTCCTGTATCTCTGGGGTCACCTTCCTGTATCTCTGGCACCACCTTCATGTATCTCTGGGACCACCTTCATGTATCTCTGGGGTCACCTTCCTGTATATCTGGCACCACCTTCCTGTATCTCTGGGGTCACCTTCCTGTATCTCTGGCACCACCTTCCTGTATCTTGTGCCACCTTCCTGTATCTCTGGCACCACCTTCCTGTATCTTGTGCCACCTTCCTGTATCTCTGGTGCCACCTTCCTATATCTGGGGTCACCTTCCTGTATCTCTGGTGCCACCTTCCTGTGCCTCTGGCACCACCTTCCTGTACCATTGGCGCTACCTTCCTGTACCTCTGGCGCTACCTTCCTGTATCTTACAGTGTACAACAACAAGGAGATGTGAATTACACTGCATTCACTTGGTGATACACCAGTGTAATCTGCATTTCAGAGAACCATATGCAACTTCTACCAGACTTAAGGCTGTCAACTTCTTCTTTTAGCATATATTGCAGGTTACTGTTGAAACAGTCATTACATAAAATTGTCTTCTTGTTAAACTTCAAATTTGCATAGTATTTGCACTTTTTCCTGAAGAATTTAACATACTGAAGTAAATATTTTTATTTGTGCTTTTCTGGAATAGTAGACCATCGTGAGTGCAGGATGTTGGTATAAACCATTAGCATTAGATGCAGAAAAAGAAATGTAACAGGAAGGTGAAATCGTAGTTCTACTTTAACTGAATATCTGTTCAGATAGGCACATTGACTACACTAAATAAATACAGTTTCGTGTTTGAAATATTTCTTTAACTTCACATATTTTTAAAACAAGATGTACATTTCTGCCGGAGGTACTGCAGTTAGATGGGCAGTTGTAGAACTCGTCTTTCTCATTTGTTACAGGACGAGGATGGCAGAGAGCCACTACAGGACCTGGTGCCCATCGTAAAGACGGAGTTCAAGGTACGGTAGCCGTTGTGTGTGTGGCTGGTTGTAANCCACTACAGGACCTGGTGCCCATCGTAAAGACGGAGTTCAAGGTACGGTAGCCGTTGTGTGTGTGGCTGGTTGTAATTCAGCAGTGGTGTAGGCCAGTAAGATTTGTGCTATTGGGAACCCGATCATGTAACATGTGGTTATGGGAGTACATACTTATTGTGTTTAATTTGTATTGTGGGTAGAAATTAACTATAAAAAGAAAAAATAGGTTTTTTGCAAAGTCTAAGTTGTAAGTCCAATTCCTATATTCATAGGTTCATTTTATTTATGGATTAAATTTGATTNGTTTTTTGCAAAGTCTAAGTTGTAAGTCCAATTCCTATATTCATAGGTTCATTTTATTTATGGATTAAATTTGATTGATTAAATTTTGTTAGATATTTTATTCTGTGCATATTTTAAGAGAGCAGTTTTCTCATAGCTTGTGGTATGCAATTTAACTGATATATATGCACATTTTTGTTGGTATTTGTTAACTTGTATTCTGCAAAAAAAGAATGATGAGAGAAAATTATATTTCTAAAAAAAATTGAATTTTCCAGAAAAAGTAATTTTGGTTTAACTGCAGTTTTAAGTCCATCCTACTCGTAAGGAAGACACAGATCTTCAAGATGTTAGTAATGTCAGATAAAANTTTAACTGCAGTTTTAAGTCCATCCTACTCGTAAGGAAGACAGAGATCTTCAAGATGTTAGTAATGTCAGATAAAACTTAATAGCACGTAGCTGATGTTCGGCTGAACCATTAGCTCATGATGGTTATTTCAATGTTTTTTTCAATGNTAAAACTTAATAGCACGTAGCTGATGTTCGGCTGAACCATTAGCTCATGATGGTTATTTCAATGTTTTTTTCAATGCTGACTCATGACTGCCTAATTTTAATTACGTAGTGTTTTCCTTTTGGAATTTGTTTTGAATAAGTAAAGTAATGTTTCAACTTTGCATGTTTTTCCATTTATTCGCACACAGTAGAACCTTTCTAAAAACAACCCATTATGGTTTTCAGAAATTAGGTGGTTATTGGAAGAAGGTCACTATAAATATTTTGGGAAATTTTCGACCAATTTTGACACACTCTCAACCTCTATATGTCAAAATTTTAGAATTTTTTGCTGGAAGTCTCTGTTTAATAATTTCCACCAATCAAATAGCACTTTTGGAAATTCAATATAAATCTTGTGAAGAAAATGATACCAGGTGGAATACACGTAGCATCACCTTGTCTCCCAAAATTTTAAAAACATATAATTTTGGTTTAAATGCTGTGTGCACACAATATATCTTTGGTACAAAAAAAAAAGTACATTATTTTTATGTTAATCAAAATACAGTATTTCCAACAGGAAACAAGTTCATACACATAGTGCAGGTATACTACATGCTTGCATGGTTTGTTTATTTATACAGTGCATGACGATTTATTGTAAGGAGAATTTGTCAGTTTTCAAATGTATTAATTGGAGCTGTGCTCGTTAACAAAATTATGCAGATGTGCTGATTCTGTAATGCTGATTCATTCAAAACAACGGTTACACACTTTTTTCGAAAAACGAACATAAATTGTTGAATTTAGGTTACTATTATACTTGAACACTAGCATTTGGTGAAGTGCAGCACAATTAAAAGCAAGTTTAAAATTATTTCTGTTTACAGTTTTCCAAAAGTATCTAAAGTAATGCAACAAACCATGAGAGTTCAAGTGAAGACTTAAAATAAAAACAATACATTGGTCTATATTCAAAAAATACTGCTTTGTTAATACAATAATGTAATAGGAATAGTGCAGATGGGGATCGCTCCACTGTCTCAACATCAAAATGTTTCTGTACTTAATAGAAATAATAGTAGTTGTTTCATATAATATAGTATGTTGGTTGAGACTTCTATTTATGAGTTTAAGTGGTTTTTGCCTTGCTCCTTGAGACAAGATGAGTACACACAACTTGTACCTTTTACACCTGTCTTTACCAAACACCGCATACAACTCTGGAAACCTGGATCTGGACGTTCACAACTAACAGAACAAACAACCACANGAAAAAAAAAAGTACATTATTTTTATGTTAATCAAAATACAGTATTTCCAACAGGAAACAAGTTCATACACATAGTGCAGGTATACTACATGCTTGCATGGTTTGTTTATTTATACAGTGCATGACGATTTATTGTAAGGAGAATTTGTCAGTTTTCAAATGTAATAATTAGAGCTGTGCTCGTTAACAAAATTATGAAGATGTGCTGATTCTGTAATGCTGATTCATTCATTTGTTGCCAATGTGTGAAAAAAGCTTTTTGCTTGTATTTAAGTTGAATTTAGGTTACTATTATACTTGAACACTGGCATTTGGTGAAGTGCAGCACAATTAAAAGCAAGTTTAAAATTATTTCTGTTTACAGTTTCCCAAAAGTATCTACAGTAATGCAACAAACCATGAGAGTTCAAGTGAAGACTTAAATAAAAACAATACATTGGTCTAGATTCAAAAAATACTTATTTGTGAATACAATAATGTAATAGGAATAGTGCAGATGAGGATCGCTCCACTGTCTCAACATCAAAATGTTTCTGTACTTAATAGAAATAATAGTTGTTGTTTCATATAATGTAGTATGTGGGTTGGAACTTCTGTCTATGAGTTTAAGTGGTTTTTGCCTTGCTCCTTGAGACAGGACGAGTACACACAAATTGTCCCCTTTACACGTCTTTACCAAACACCGCATACGACTCCGGAAACCTGGATCCGGACGTTCACAACTAACAGAACTATCATAACCACACAGGGAAACTCAATAAGAAATACTACCAAGAAATAATGTAGTCAATCACAGAGACTATTTGAAAGAAAATAATGATTTACTTAGGCCAAAAATATTTTTATGACATCAGAAATACTGTGGATGTAGCAGAAAATCAAATCTCATTAAAGTGTGTCAATTTTAGGTGTATTTCCCAGGTTTTAATTTATATTTGTCATTTAAATAGCCCATAACATCGCCAGCCTCTCTCGTGATGTGCGTTTCATAAATTATGTTAACTTAGTTCTTTTCAAAATAAATTTCGGTAGTGTCTGTGTATATTCAGATTGGGCTTCCATGAGAGTAATTACATAGGTAAGTCAGTTCCATGCTAAAATTGAAAAGAAAAATGGCATCACGGAAGCGTCTGAAAATTATTAATTAATTTTTGTCTCTGTGCTTTTTGAAAATTATACCAAACTTCTTGACGGTCTGGAAAATCTTGAACTCGCTGACTCAGCTAGGACCCTCCAGGATGCTGGGTACATCTTCCCTATAAGGCTGTTGGGTCTAGCGTGCAATAATTACATATACAAATATACTACATGCATCATCCACGCAGACTTTCTTCTCTCCGTCAACCGAGTACGTCTTCGCCGCATCGGGACAACCTACTTTATACAGCAGACTAGTGAAATATTACAGTAAAATAAAATTAAAGCAGTCAGACCATACCCACAGGGTCAGCGTCTTTCCTGATGAAAATCAAGATGGCTAAACTTGCTCAAAAGAACTTAAAAGACACATTCAAAAAACCCGCCTATCACGAGAGAACTAGCCCACAGAATCTTTAACATGTCATACAGTGTCATGGCAACTGTCAAAACAAATTATTTCTACAATTGGAATTATACACACCAGAGAAATTAAACAATATCTCTTTCCAAAAACAAATTATACAGTATAAAAATAATAAATGTTCTTCGTATTGTTGTCATTATAAACAGAAAAATGAGATACAAAATTACTTGTCTGTGGAACATTAAATATACATAAGAAAAATAGCTAAGAGAAAACGTAAGATATGAGTTGTTACAGAACTGCACCACCAAATCATGGTGCAATGAAAAACGGTATTAAAAAGCAACATCATTTAAAAAAAAACTTCATGTTGTACTCCCGACACTTAGCGCTTGCAAAAAAATAATAAATGCAGTAATGCTGTTAAAAGTTCGACAATCATGCCAAAATAGCCAAAAGAAACTGTGTGATAAAATTATACTATTACACAGCAATACTACAACAACACCCCTCTTGGCACTTAAATAAAAATACAAGTAGAATAACTTAATTAAATACAGTGTATACATAATCATCTGTGCAATAAACATTGGTGTACAATCAATTTTCTTGAAGTTCCTGGCTGAATATGGTTTAGGGCGTTGCCATCTGCCTCGTGTTCTCTAAGTGATCTTTGTAGTGGTTCACAGTTCAAACTTCTTGCATGGCTCTCGTTACGCAGACTGTTGAAATCCATGTACATTTTACACTGTCAGTTCCGCGATTCATCCTCTGCAAGTCTTTAAATTCACCATTTGAGAGTATGAACGTATTTGGCGATTCGGTCTGTAAGGCTTGATGGTTTCCCGCACTGCCACGTTATCATGTAATTAAAGTTTTCAATAATTAATTACGTTTGTAAGTGTACCACACCTCAAATTCACTGTGGAATATATCCTCGTGTTCTAGTTCTCGCTGGATTCAAATGCTTAACTTAATTGTGATGTTCTTTTTTTGCACACGCAAACCATTTAACACTTTCATTGCGGGCATTACCAATGTTCCGCACAAAACAATTGCATTTAGTCCGGATTCACAATTTTCAATTACAAGGCTTACCCACCTGTTATCTGATATTTCTAAATGATTATCAGAACACACAACAATAGCAACATGAAGAGGAAACAAAGAAAGAAAAATCACATCTTCAACCACAGAAGGATGACGTCTCGCAGGAAAAACAGATAAAATGTGCAGCACTGCCTAAAATATATCATATCAGAGGACTTTAAATTTGACAGCTTTTTATCAGAAAAATCATTAATGGAACCATGGTTTGTAAACTTTCCAATCTCAGTGTTGATGTGTATTGTTATGGAACACCATTGCTTGTTTTGATTGGAGGCTGGCCACGTTCTTTTCTTTTGTTTCAACCCCTTTTCTCTTTTTGCAGTGTTCAAGTA
The DNA here is from genome assembly GCA_002778355.1 of Clitarchus hookeri. NCBI lineage: Eukaryota > Metazoa > Arthropoda > Insecta > Phasmatodea > Phasmatidae > Clitarchus > Clitarchus hookeri. The sequence goes on along the minus strand of NQII01000251.1, from coordinate 56,375 downwards.
GAACTGGACAACTGTATGTAACAATCAACATCGTAGCGAAGTGCTGGCAGGTATATAGGAATGTTGTAATGTTCCGCCTTTGTTACGTTTACATTATATTTAGAATATTACAGCCTCACAGGTGGGTGCCATGTTGTTAACGTTCGGCACTTGTTACGGCTGACTGTTTATGTTGCGACGGCTTGCTCAGGGTAGAAACACGAGACTCAGTTAATTGAACACCAGTTATTTAAGAAAGAAGTTCCAGATTAGTTTGATATATATATATATATATATATATATTTATTTAACATTCTGCAACACAGTTCACAGACCACAGACGGAGTTTCAGTATGCTGAGTACGAACCTTTACCATTAAATATACTATTGCAGTTAACAGTGCCACAGTCGTTTACGTAATGATGTTCTTAANTTTCGTATAACATTTGTTGACGCATTAAACTGCGCCGAAGGAACTAAAACCTGTCGACGTTGCCTGATCCACAGAAACGAACTAATCTAATTAATGCTGACGTTTCCCCAAAAAACCAAAGTTTGAAACGAAAACTGTAATCAGGACTCCTGATAAAACGTAACGCAGCAAACGTCCTCCCGATAACCTACAAACGCACATGTCTGCCGGATAAACTATCACGGGAAACGAGCCACCACGGCTTTAAACCTTAACCCGATAAAAATATTAAGAAGCTGTCCAAAGCTTCAAACACACAAAAGAATTTTACACCCGTGTCAAGAAAAATTATGAATATTGCATCATTACAATGTAGATGGATCTCGGGTTGAATNTGATCCACAGAAACGAACTAATCTAATTAATGCTGACGTTTCCCCAAAAAACCAAAGTTTGAAACGAAAACTGTAATCAGGACTCCTGATAAAACGTAACGCAGCAAACGTCCTCCCGATAACCTACAAACGCACATGTCTGCCGGATAAACTATCACNCTCCTGATAAAACGTAACGCAGCAAACGTCCTCCCGATAACCTACAAACGCACATGTCTGCCGGATAAACTATCACTGGAAACGAGCCACCACGGCTTTAAACCTTAACCCGATAAAAATATTAAGAAGCTGTCCAAAGCTTCAAACACACGAAAGAATTTTACACCCGTGTCAAGAAAAATTATGAATATTGCATCATTACAATGTAGATGGATCTCGGGTTGAATCAGATTGTTCCCAAAACAGGTGCTGTTAGGTTGATAGGAAAATTCATAATCTCCACTTAGGCCATTTGTCTCAACATGCTCTGCTTCTCACTTGCCTTAAATTCACTTTGTACAGCTTCGCCATATTCTCTATATGATGCATGTGCGCTAAACTTCTTTACTTCAAGGCTAGGCCGGTGCATGTTTATTCACATTAATTGGGTTTACATACACGTAATGACGTGGACTCACTGAGGTGGCAGCTTAATCGCCTTCACTAGAACGTCAGGTACATCATGTAGAAACAATAAATTCTCCTCAATAAACATAAACAGGTAATACAGCTTACCGTAAACTCCCTCAAAGCATCTCGTTTGACTTGGCGTTCAGCACTCATAATTCAGGCGTACAGTTGTACAAACCAAATTCCTTATTCTGTAACAAGCAGGGTTTTGCAGGCCCTCAGCAATGATAAGTTAAACCTTCCCACAAACTCATCTGTGTTTGGCTGTGATAGCTCATAACATTTGGCGTTCACTATCTTAGTTATTTCATACAATTCAGCGAATAATGGAAATAATTTGCGGGTAACTGTATCCTAATGGTTGCTTATATGCAGTGTATGTGTTAAAATCAGTTGTCCTAGCTTAAAATGTTGTAACTTAGACAGTCTCTTTTACTTGTTTCTTTGTTCAGCTGTGATTATAAGGAAGTTTTCTTACCATCCCTTTAGTCTCCTTTCTTAATTCTTCTGCGGACATGTCTGGCAAGCAAGCAACTGTGACTTGGAGGTACAAAGTCACTGGCAGTACAAACACAGGCATTCTGGTTACAAGTGGTTCCTGATAAGGAAAATATCCTTCCTTAGGTTGAACAGCATACACTGTATTTCCTTGGCCATACTGTACTGGCTGATGCTGGCCTCTACCATCACCTTGAGTGTCCTATTGGAACCTCGCTTCTGGTTGTCTTGCAGGCCGGGATTATTCATGTCAGTTTGCTTGTTCCTCTGACTGCTAGGTTGGCTCATTTGTAGTGGAGTGGGCAATGTCATCTGTTGCGAATCTAGTTGTTCTGTATCTTGGTGTCCTCGACCGCCGCCTGAGTGATAGCCGTCTTGATCCCTGTTTGCGCCCTTGTTTGCCCTCTGTTATACATCTGACCGGAATAGTATTTCTGACCTCGGTAGGAGTGTTGACCTTCCTGACGGTACCCTTATCCGCACACTTGTTAGGGCTCAAAGTGCTTAATGTGAAATGCTTTCACACTGGGGTTCCGGTCGAACCTAGGCTGGGTACGATAATCTCGCTGTAGGTTGCCTGGGTACAATGGTGGAACATTATTAATGTAAAGAGAGAATGAAATTCATGCTTATCCCTTCAAACATTCAAAATGGAAAACTGGAAAAACCATTCAGAATATCAGAAACTGTCATAATTTTCCGCATGAGCTAAATCTCATGTCAAATTTTTTGTTCGCAAAAGAGCAGCCATAGCCGACATATGTAGTTTGAAGATATGCCAAAAGATAGCGCTAAATTAAATAGTTTTTTTTTTTGCGAATTCAAAACAACGTTATACAAACTTGAATATTATTCAGTAAAATTTGTACAACAATTGTTTTATTACTTAAAACAGATAAAACATTGCGCCATCTAGTTCTATGTACACTACCTTCTTCAATAATGGTATCAAAAATAACTATAAAAGTAAGTACAAAGTGTCTCCAATCAAACAAAAGAACTGGAACAGAAATTTTGCAGTGCATTCAACCAAATTTTATAGTAAAAAATCGTAGGCTTAAGATATAATGTCTACAAAAACTTATTAATTTTCTCGATACTTCAAAATAAACAGTTCCATCATGATGTCCCAAAATGAGAGCCAATCACAAACAGTGCTTGATCTCAACCCTAGTTCAGAACCGAGATCAGGAGAACTACGATCGAAACTTGGCCATTCGCGTTGGTGCAAAACGCGTACAGTGGAACTCGGATCCAACTGAAGATCGTGTTTGAACCAAGATCTTAGGATCTTGGTTCAGGGCTGTCAATGGTGCAACCGGGCATCAATAGTACTTGTGTTTGCATATTATGCATACATAGATTGCTATTACCAACCCTTCACGAATTTTTGACTAGCCAAATACTGCAGAAACAGGGTTTTTTCAGGTCCTATTAAGTCATAAAAAATTAGGTTAGGTTTGAGTTTAGGTAACATTTTCTCTGAATTTAGTAAAACATTTTGCTTTAAACTTTCTAAAGAGCTATAGTGGAGCTTTGTAGCAATAAGAGGTAAAAGTTCAGACTCCTTAAAAACGACCCTGAAATGTAAAGTTTTTATTTGCGCCAGTAAATTATATAGACTATATCTCAGGCAAAAAATTTTTTTTAATATACCAAAATTATTTTTCATTAAAATCAAAAATGTTGATTCAAGAAATTTTTTGGAAATGTGTTTAATTAAAATGGAATGACCCTAAATTTATTTTTTCTCAAGGTAAAAATGCAACATGTAAATGTGTAGCAATGGCAATATAACCATTTACAATTAAAATTGGATAAGTAAATTTTATCTCAACTTGAAAAGTGACTAAGCAATACTCAATCCACATTAAGTTTGGTCACCAGCCAAAAGGGTATTAGAAAACCAGCTTAAATTCTAGGTGCACCCAAAATTTATACATTATTATTTAATTTCAAATTCATTACTTGATTTTTTAAAAATTGTATTTATGTCCACATTATTTTATTTTATTTAAATCTAAAAAGAAAAATGTCTAAATGCATAATCATACTACTGAAAAATACTTTTATTTTTTCTCATTCCATGACAGCAGGATTTCAATTGATTTTGAAGTTTGACATACCAAACAAAAGTGCCAACAGATGAATGCTGGAGAAAAATATTAATGCTGCATCCCTTTATCATAATCATAATTTCCAGCCTTGGTCCAACCAGTGGCGGATTTACCAGCAGGCTGAGTAGGCTGGAGCCTAGGGCGGCAGTTTTTAGGGGCGGCAAATTTGGGGTCAAATTTTTTTTTATATCATACATAAATTAAAAAGATTCATATTTATATACCTAAATGTTATAAGGTCCACAGAAACAATTCAACATGTAATATGTTTCACCACTTAGATAATTTTTTTGTACAATTTGCGCAGTCACGTTTGGTTGCGGCGCGGGAACGAGTGACATTACCGTTCGCGAAGTGTGTCTAGCCGAATTGACTGCAGGAGCGCAGCGCGGCCGCCGAGGGAGCCGAGATATAGAGCGGCGGCCGGCGATACAAACGGGCAACTCTCATCCCGCATCTTCTTTTTCTAGTTGTGTGCTGTAATTTTTCAAAGTGTTTCGTGGATTGTATGAATAATTTCATAGCATAATATCACCGGTGCGTAGAAACTTATAGTAGGTAAGTAATCATAATATATTACAATATATCATCCGTAACGAATCAGTAAGACGCAATTTAACTTGATAAATAGCTGTTTCGAAAGCTATGCAAAGAAATTTCAATTTTTTTGTTATATCAAACTTAAATAAATATATTTTACTTATGTTAGGTAACTATTCAATGTCTGAAGTCTGAACAAAGAATGTACGAGAAATAAAACTCCCAATGTAATATTTTTTATTTTAGTTCTTGGAATCCAAGAAATGGTTAGAATGAGTGATGGGAGAAAGCGACATAGTGGAGCTGAGTATAAAAAGAATGTCAACATGAAAAAAGAACAAGAACAGATTATCCGTAAAATGATAAAAATTTACAGTTTTTTTTTAAGTGGAAGTAGTGTTGAAAGACCAGGAACTTCAACAACAAGCACTGACACAATACAATCTGGAAAATATGAAACGGATTTGAACTCTGCGGCCCAACAACAACAGTATCTGTTGAACCATCTACTTTTGAAAAAATGGATATTTATGTTTTTGATGTAGAGGCGGTAGAGGAATCATCAATAAGTATAACAATTGAAGATGCGTATCAGAATCAGACGTTAAGTAATGACCAAGTCCAAACAACAGTAAATCTAAACAAAGATCCAGCTTTATGGGAAATCAACGATACCTTAAGGGATATTATCGCAAGGTACGGCTTCGATCAAAACAAGTCCTGCGACTTCCCTAAAAGTGAACAAATATATGCCGATCAGCATCGTTTCTTGGCAACGAGTATCTTCCAATAAAAAATTAAAAATAATGAAGTGAATGACTAAAATTGGCTGGAAAGTAAAATATCTGTATATTGCGGGCCCTGTTTGGCATTCGGTCCATTGGAGAATAAGACTCAATTTGAGAACGAAGGATTTAATGACTGGAAAAATGCAGAAAACCGAGTAGCTCAGTATGGAAACTCTGCGCGTCATAGATCTAGTATCCTTAGTTTGAAAGTTAGAAGTGAGATTGATGGCCGCCGACTCGATAATTTACTGCATGTCCAGATTGATAAAGAAATTACTTATTGCAGAAACGTTCTGAAGAGTGTTGTTGCCGTAGTGAAGCGACTGTGATCAAGAGGCCTCGTTTTAAGAGGAAAAAATGTAATTTCGGTAATCCGCATAACGGAAATTATTGTATGATTTTGGAACTGTTAGCTGAATTCAATCCTTTTTTAGCCAGTCATATTGAACGATTTGGGAATCAAGGATCTGGAAGTACCAGTAACTTATCAAATACCGTTTTTTATGAGTTTATTCTCTTGATGGGTCATAAAGTCTTAAAACACACTGGAGACGAGATAAGAAGAGCGAAATATGATTCCTTAATCATCGATTCAACACCAGATATAGCACATGTGGACCAACTTACCCTCGTCATTAGATACGTTTTGGAAACAGGTGAACCGTGTGAAAGTTTTCTCAAGTTTTTGCCCTCAGTGGGACATAAAGCTGACGAAATGTTTTCTGCCACTATTTTGGAACTTAAAATACTGGGCATTAGTATTGAAGACTGTCGTGGACAATCATATGATAATGCCACGAACATGTATGGTGTGTACAATGGCTTACAGACTCAAATTCAAAGCCAAGCACCTCTTGCTTTTTAGTTCCTTGCTCTGCCCACGCTTTAAATTTAGTGGCAAGTGCGGCTGCTGAATCTTGCACAGAAGATTCTCGCTTCTTCATGTTGCTTCAAGAAATCTGCGTTTTTTTTGTAAGTTCGACACAGCGCTGACAAAAACTAATGACTGAAATCGGGAAATGTAAAATGCTAAAGAGAGTAAATCTGACACGTTGGTCAGCTAGAGAGGACGCATGTAGAAGTTTGGAAGATATTGGCACGAAATCCTTAAAACTTTGGAATCAATCAAGGATGAATGTACCGAAAAGCCTGTAACGCGAAACGAAGCGACAGGAATACTTTTAAATTTAGAAAAACTGTAAACGGCGCTAATGGTTGTTGTGTGGAATGTTTTTTTGGGAAAGAATAAACAAAGTGAATGTTCAAATTCAGGCTTCTACCGTAGATTTGATCACTGTTACCAATCTTTACGAATCTCTTTGCAAGCTTTTCGTAGCTGAACGAGAAAATTTTAGGTATTTCGAACAAAAGGCAATGGAATTAAGTGTGTCGAAGCAGTATACAAAAGTTAGAGGAAAAAGACAACCGAAAAGGAAAAAAAATTATAATGAAACACCCGATGAAGAAATGAGAATGACTGCGAGTGATACTTTCAGGGTTAACACATTTCTCGTCCTCATTGATAGACTCGTATCTGAATTAGAAAAACGGCAGGAGGCCTACAACAGGTTCATTGAAAAATTTTCATTTCTGACCAAAATGAGTGAATTGTCATCATCAACCCTTATGAAAAAAGCCCTTTTCTTGGACGAAATGTATCCTAATGATTTAGAGACTGACTTAGTTCAAGAATGCATACATTTTCAATGCCACCATTCTTCTGAAACAATTTTGGTAAAACCGGATTCTGGATCATTGAAAAGTGTATCTTCGTTCCTGCGCAAACAGAATTTGCAAAACTTTTGGAAACGTTTTCATGTTTGGAAACGTTTATCCAAACTTGGATATAGCAGTTCGCATGGCTCTATGTACACCAGCGACAAATTGTTCGGGGAGAGAAGCTTTTCTTGCTTAAAATGGGTAAAAAATTATCTAAGATCTACCATAAGCCAAGAAAAGCTAAACGCCTTAGCTCTTTTGTGTATAGTCAGAACTAATGAACAAGATTTCATATGACGATAAAACTGATGATTTTGCCAATAGAAAATCGCAAAAAAAAGTATTGTAAAACTTTTATAACTTAATTAATTGAATTTCATCGACATTATCAGTCGGATTGTTACCATATAGTTGAATATATGGTTTTTTTAAACTGTAAGTAAGCGCAATAAAAATTATTTAATTACGTTTACCGAATGTACATTATTGTGTAAGTAGTATTGAAGCATACCTTACCTCGCCTTATTAGTGGTACATGATTGAGCTTTTATTAACTAAGAAATATACCCAAACTATTTCTTGTGCAATCTTAACTAAATCGTTGGGTTGTAAAAATAATCTAGAAACTGACACATCGATCCCCTAGTTCACAATCATACTAATCACGGGAAAAAGGTGGCGTAATTAAGACGATAGTGCACAAATCATAAAGTTACAATTTCATTGACAAAAAAATTGTAATTAATATGATTGTGAACTAGGGTATCCAATTCTAGAGGTCGGTAGGGGCGGCAAAATTTGAATAGCCTACTGGCGGCAAATTTGTAAATCCGCCACTGGGTCCAACGCTGGTGTCATCAGGCTGGTTGCAGCCAATTCATGGCGCTTACATCATGGACAGCCAATCCGGTTGCGCCACTCGTACACTGCACCAAAATGGTTCAAATATGTAATAGGCATTAAGAAAAATGTAACGAGAAGTTTCAANTGCGCCACTCGTACACTGCACCAAAATGGTTCAAATATGTAATAGGCATTAAGAAAAATGTAACGAGAAGTTTCAATGAAGTGTATACACATTATCTTAAATAAACCCACCACAGCAGCCAAAATTTAATATTTAGAACATTATTAACAGAATTGTTTTTTCACTGTAAAAATATTAAACCTTTCTTTCATGGTTTTGCTGAGAAGGGACAAGAATTACATTACATCACATCACTCTAATTTGGATGGCTTCATCACTGTTTAGCCAGAACTAGATTTAGCATCATCCAATTTTTTATCCTAAGAAGGTCACAAAATATTTTGAGCCAAATCTGCTAACAACGTTTGAAACCAAGTACCTTCATGAGCCCAATATCTTCACACAAAATTGTCTGACTCGCACATTTAGAGACCTGGATAGAAACACCTTCGCCATGTTGTTGTAGGAGCAGTGGTCTCAAGTNATTGTCTGACTCGCACATTTAGAGACCTGGATAGAAACACCTTCGCCATGTTGTTGTAGGAGCAGTGGTCTCAAGTCAAATGACAGAACACGAGAGCATGCTTCTCACACATTGAAAAGGAACAGAAATTACAAAAGTCAGNTGGTCTCAAGTCAAATGACAGAACACGAGAGCATGCTTCTCACACATTGAAAAGGAACAGAAATTACAAAAGTCAGTGCCATGGATAGTAAGGGCAAGCCAACATTTTCGGATGTGTGGCGATTAAATCTTTCAGAAGGCTGTGCTGTAATCACCAAGACAAAATGGTTTATCAATTTCACAAACAAATTTGTTTATTAGCCTATTTTCTGAAGGAAAGTAAGGCTTATATATCACTTTCCTGTCTGTGTGTGTGTGTGTGTGTGTGCGCGAGCGAGAGAGGGAGGGAGAGAGAGAGAGAGAAAGAGAGAGAGCGCTTTCAATTTTTAACGCANGCGAGCGAGAGAGGGAGGGAGAGAGAGAGAGAGAAAGAGAGAGAGCGCTTTCAATTTTTAACGCGTTGACCAAATTCAGTATGTATCTAGTACTTAGTAAGGACACCTGACTTTTATAGTTTTAACCATGCCGGGCACTTTCAAAATTGTGGCCATGTTAATATTTAAGCTTATATCATATCTGGAACCATTCATCCAATTTCAACCAAATTTTGTATGCTGAAAGTATCTACGAGTGTTATTCGGAAAGTAAGGTCCGAATTGCCGTAGCTAATTGAATGTCGCGCGAACATTGTAACGCGCATGCGCAGAGACTCCCGGCATGCCTTGCTCGTCAAACGATGCCATTTGCATTGGTATTGTTGCTGTGTGCTGTTTACAGTGTCAGTTCAAAATGTTTAAAACAATTGATCAGCCCGCCGACTGTGAAATACGGTCAGTGATTCGGTTTTTGACAGCAAGGAACGTTTCAGCAGCGGAAGTTCATCGACAGGTAAGTCAAGTGTATGGCCCCAATGCGATGAGTGACAGCAAAGTGTGTAAGTGGGTGAGAGCTTTCAAGGACGGACGGGAAAATGTCCATGAAGACCTGCTATCAGGCTGACCATCAGTGATCACAGAAGATTTGGTCAAAGCCGTGGACGAAAAGATTCGTGAAGACTGGCGATTCACAATTTCAACTTTAGCATTGGAATTTCCGAATGTGGGTAGAACAACTTTGCACAAAATTGTCTCCGAAAATTTGTAATTTCACAAATTGTGCGCACGTTGGGTTCCCAGGCTGCTTACTGAGGAACACCAAATGAAAAGAATGGCTTGTTTTCTTGATTTTTTGGACTGATATCATAATGAAGGTAATCAATTTTTAGAGAAGATTGTCACAGATGACGAGGTGAAAGAAGCAGTTACAGACTGGTTATCCTCACAGGCGGCAGATGTCTATGACTTAGGCATAGAAGATCTTGTAGAACGTTATGAGTTATGACAAATGTTTAAACAAATATGGAAACTATGTAGAAAAATAGAGAAACATGTAAGGAATTAAGTAAAAAATCTGTGATGGTTTATGTTTTATAAGAAATCGGACCTTACTTTCAGAATAACCCTCGTATTACAAGCATCATATATGCCAACACAAAACCACTTGTGTCAGCCATTTTTTAAGAAAGCACCCCATGAATTTGGTCATATCTCAGTAAAAAATGAGCTGATTCCTATCAAATTTGGCAAACATGATATGTCACTTATTTTCAAAATGGTGGCCATATATTTATTTTAGCTTAGAATTTTATATCATCAAAACCATGTAATCAATTCCAACTTAACTTTGTACGCTAGCTACATATTACAACTATCAACTGTTTCTAAACAGCATATTCTTCTGTCCGCCATTTGGTAAGATAGTGGTATATGAATAAATAATTCTTTATGTCATATCTTGGGAAACAATTGACAGTTTCCTACCAAATTTGGCAAACAAGTAGTACTGGGACAGATTATGAAAAATGGAATGTTTTAAGTATGTCAGATACTTATTTTCAAAATGGTGGCTATATAAATATTTTAGCTCAGTATTTTTTACTAACAAAGCATATTCAAATTTAACTATGTTTACTTTTGTTTACAACCATCAAATTAGTTTACACAGACCGTCATTTCTCTGCCATTTTGTAAGTTAGCAGCAAATAAAAATTAAATTTTTATGTCATATGAGTAAATAATCAACCCATTCTTACCAAATGTGGTGAAGAAGTAGTATTGTGGTTGGCCATTTAACAAAATATATTTTTTAAGTGTGGCGGACATTTATTTTCTGAATGGCGGCTATAAAATCATTTTAACTTGGTGTACTATATCTACAAAACTATGTAATCGATTCTAGCTTTACTATGTATGCTGGCAGTATAAAATCATTTAATGTGCTAATACGTAACTTTTTTGTCCTCTATTTATGAAGATCGTCACATGAAAAATATAGAGGTTTTATCCCATATCTCGGACCAATCAACTAATTCACACACGTAGCACTATGGTAGGCTATGAAAACTTACGTGTTTTAAGCTGCTCAGTCACTTATTTTCAAAATAACGGCCCTGCAAATATTTTAGTTTAGTAAACCTTATCATTCAAACATTATACTGATTAAATTCAAAGTTGATTCTCGAATCCGACCTCCATAATCCAATTGATTGCACACTATCTAATGGCACTAGGTTTTCTGGGTTCGAGTCCCTGATAAGGCACGTGTGTATTTGTAATTCTGTTGCATGTGATTCTGGCTTCATATCTAATGATACTTCTTTCAACTACCTGCCAACTCAGCCATGTTGAGGAAAATAGGCTTTTTAGTTATATAAGAAACTTCTTGTTTCATTATTATATATAATACATTTCTGAAGTGAAAGTAATATTTACCTATGAAATAAGAAATAAGCTACGTCAATTAACCATGTATATAGCTTATTTTTGTAAGTACTCTGTACTTACGGCTCAGTACAGGAACTGACATCCAGCATGGGTTTATCTTAGAGATGCCAGAAAAAGAAGCTGCTCCAATGCCAACGAACGAAACAAAATAAGGTGTTATTAATTACAACCGTGAAATTTGATCAAAGTAGTACTTATTTAAATGGCAGAAGAAAACAAAACTTCCAACTAACTATTAAACAAATACCAAGGAAGGCAACTTGATTTTACCATAAAACATTTGCTCAACCAAAGCAGCCGAATAATTAAATAATAAAAGTGCCTCAGGTAGTGGCACACCTGGTTGGGCTAATTGTACTGGGTTCCTCAAACTTATTTGACCGTTAATGTATGATTCGTGCTGTAACATGATGTTTGTTGAGTGTTGCTGTGTTTCAGGTGGAAGTTAAAGATGAGATTGACATATTTGAAGAAGCAATAGAACATAAGACAGACTGTCAATCAGCTGCCGTGTCTGATGCACACAGTAGCAATTACCAGGTGAGTGCGGAAACTTACCACAATACAGTTTTCTTATTACATTTTGTAAGTTGTAGTTTTCCCTGTCAGAAACATGTTGGCTCTGAATGTTTGTAGTTTCCACTGTGTTTCTCTAGCACAAGGCACGTGGGAGTCCCAGAAGAACGATTAAAATATATTGTGGGCGGCACATATTGTTGTCAGACTATGAAAAAACCTAAAAATATCAGTGTGTGATGTCTTGGAGGTTAAAACTTTGACCCTTCCCGGATACTCGGAACAGGGAGAGGGGTTTTAATTCTCGGGAATCTCCATATTTTCCCCCTAACTAAATGAGACAAGAGTTAATATCATGCCAGCAACACCACACATTGTTCACATCTGTAGTTTCTGAGATGGGGAATTGGTTTTTGGCTGTATGTGCTTTCTTTCATTCTTTCAAATTAGGCAAAGTACTCACATTTATCTGACTTTAGCAAATGGTGACAGCCTGGGAAAGGTATTATGGCCGTGCAAGCAATCATAGAGTTACTTTATTTCATTTTTTTGAAGGGTTAGACATGCAGTTTCTGCTTATAACTAAATTGTTGACAAATGAGTAACTGTAGGCTACCAATAGCTTCACAAGGGTCAAGCTGCACAATTAAATTTCAGCATTCTTGAAAAAATTAACTTACAGTCAACTCACAACACTCTGACCTTTAATGTTTCTTGGAAAAATGGTTGTTGTTAGAATTTGGACCGATTCTGGCCCACCCTTAATCCCTATATGTACAGATGGAATCAAATTTTACTTAGGCCATTTTTGCACTACTTTAGCGGCAAAATTACATGTTATATTTGTCAAATACAGTGAAATGTTGATCTTGTTAGTCATTGTTTTTCTCATGAATTGACTCATAAGAGCATTATTTCGATTGACTTTGACCCACCCAAAAAAAAAAAATTAAAAAATCGCATATGCGGCAATTGTTTGTTGAGAAAAAAATAACATACTTTAATGAAATATTAATTAATTTTAATATTTTGACATCTTCTGAGAGAAATGATACCCTAGACGGACATGTAGATTGTTGCCCAAACATAGTGTGCTGCACTACTCTTACCTCATTTTGACTGAACTGACTTCATGTAAGAAAATCAGAGAATTTATTACTTAAATGTTAAGTTATTATCACAGGTCCACTACCGAGTCCTTTGCGGGCTTTATACACATGCGACATAACAGTTGTAAAAAGTAGCAGTCCTAGTGCAATTATAATTAGCATGGCTTCCTTCACTCTGAACAAGCCATGTGTATGGAACCAAGTGATAGCAAGGCGTCACATGAGGGTAAGTTGGCCTGCTTGCTCTCCCTCTGATGGTAGTGCTGTGCGCATCGTCCCAATCAATACTGCTCTCCAATACACTTCATTTATGTACGTTATTATTTCGCTTCTAATCATGAAAAAGTTTAGTGTCACATGCAATAATTACTGTACACCCAGAGGAATTCTGGTTTATATACGAGACTTATGGCCTCTTGTACTTGGTAGTGCATGCAATAACTGTACTTGAGGATGTAGGGCTTGCAGACAATTATTGTAAAGAGGACAACAACTGTAGACAAATATCATAAGCAGCTACCATCATGCATGGTATGGACCATATCACCATCTTGGAAGACAGTGTTATGCTTTGGATGTTCACTTCTGGCGTACTTCTAACTTTAATTTTTGTCGGCCCTGAACATTCATATATGTGTGGCTCAGATTAGTTATATTTTTTAACACTGCTCAGAATAATTTTATGATTCATTTTGTTTATTAGGGTGTATTTATAGGAAGAAGTGTACCTGAAAATGTTTGGTAGCTGAAACATCTTTCAGGCAGCCATGTATCCCAAACTGACAATATAAACCATTTGTTGTAATTTCAAAAATACCATGAAGTGTAAAAAGTGTTGTAATATTGCCCGTTCCAAGACAAGCACAGTTTAGAGCATTGCCAATATTACATATTCATACCTGCCAACCCTTCCCCTTTAGGCAGGAGACTCGTGCTTGTACCATTTTCACACCCTCCTCCTTGAACATGGATGCCATAACTTTTATATGTTTATATTATAAGTTGTGAGCTACATTAGTATATATCATAATCTATGGTGATTTTTATAGTCCAAATAATTCAAATTTGCAGCCAAAACTCATGGAATTATGTGAGCCTAGTGTGGTCACAAATATTACAAGTCTGGATTTGGTACACATGCATTATTGGTGTTTTATCATTGGTTAGTTAGCCAATGAGCACTATACATACAGCCATGCAAAGGGGGAAACGAAAAGAGAAAGATTAAATTTACCTTAAGTCCAATTTACTGATGTTTAGAATCTGAATGCAGGTTCGGTACAAACAACATATTATTATATACACGTTGCTGTAACAGAGAGTTGGAAATTGACTAAAATGTTCACTAACAAAGTTAAAAGCATTGCAAAGAGCTATTTGCTTTTTGAAGTCTAGACTGTTTGGTTGCTAGGAGACTGCTCAAGCACGAGGTAAGTCTTGCTAGGCTGGCCTGTTGTTTTGAAAGTTTTTGTGAGGGTTATATATTGTTACGTGCTCACTGCTTCGCATCCTGCACGAGTGAGTGGAAGTGAGGAACAGCAGTTATATGATAGTGGTAGCAGCAAGTCAAAGGATTGTTTTGAATGAACAAGCGAGCGATAGGCCGGTGGCCCCGTATCTGTTATAGAAAGTGAGCGGACACACTAATATATTTAGCGGCACGTGCTGTTGACCCTGGTTGTATTGATTTCTGCGTTTATCTGAAGAATGCTCTGGATTATTGACCTCGTTATCTCAGCGTGACTCGGGGTGCGTTGAACCTTCCAGATGGTATGGGCGAACGCTATATAAGTGTGACAGGCCTCCAAGCCGAGAAGTTAATGAATGAATGAGTGGCTGAGTTCCGAGCGATAGAAGAACGAGCGGCGAGTGAAGTGACCAGCGGAACGGAAATCTGTGACTATTGGACCATTGGACTAGATGCATGAGTGGAAGACATTACAAATGATGGCAACAGATAGACCAAACACGTGTTATTGAGGAGAATGAGTTAATAGACTGTAACCAAACAGAAATTAAGGGCGTTAATTAGAGTTGAAATAGACATTAAATATTGCACTCACTGTTAAATAAAAAGAGTAATAGTGGAGACAGAAAATTTAATATTATATATATATATTTATATACACACACACGTGCGCGCACACACACACACACACACACACACACAGGGGATAATGTCTGCTTATCTGAGTTTACACCACGTCTTTGGCCAGACACGACTGACATTCTTAAGAATTGAAGCAGAGGATTCCAATTTAAGTATACACTGCAATGGATTTTTTAAATTCTGTGCGATATGTAGGTACATGCTTTAAATGTGATTTAAGATGATTTCCCAACTTNCTGCAATGGATTTTTTAAATTCTGTGCGATATGTAGGTACATGCTTTAAATGTGATTTAAGATGATTTCCCAACTTTAGATGATAAGTACCTCCTTCTCTACTTTTCACATCTTGATCATCCATACCATAATCAGCTACATGTTTTCGTATTGATCATATCTAAAATTACAACATGAACCAAGATTTTCACAGGGCTGTTCAACTGTACACAATATGTTAAATCATTCACATTTCTTGTTTCAGAAGCATGCCGTAAAGTGAACTCCCAAGGCGTCCACCCACAGGGAAATTCAATTTTGGAATTCCTTGACTTTTCCCTGTTTTCCAGGCAGAATCTTAGCATTTTCCCTGACCTATTTTCAGGAACAAAACCTTCCAAAACCACAGCTTTGGACATAGTCTAATTTGTGGCATATGGGGATCGTCATTGCTTCATTTAAATAAATGTCTGAATATGAGTCTCTTTCCTGCCAGGGCTGTAACATTATGACTGGCACAGACATGGTTGACAAAATTTGTTCACAATAAATCACTCATTGGTAGAGAGTTTAGTTGCAAAATATAATTGAATATGAGTTTATGCAGAGATCCAGGTGTGCATGGTTGGCGGCTGAAGCTGTGTTTGAATTGACCATCTAGTGTACAGGAGGTCCTCTACTCTCGGACATTCGGCTCTCGTACAATTCTCACTTTCATATATTGCCTTCTTAGACTATAAATTCGATATTCACGTATTTGCTTCGTACTTTCTTATTTCGGCGTGTTTAGGCCGCACATTTTTACAAAAAAAAAATAACTACAAAACGTGGGGTACTGTTTATTTATGAGATATTGGCATTTAAAATTAGAATTTTCCCCTCAAACCTGTTTAAAAATTTAGTTTCTAGGAAAGTAAAAAAAAAAGAACAAATTAATAAATAGCTTATAACTCATGTTTATACGCTTATGGGCTGTTCAGATCTTTTTTCTTCTCCCTTTCGCTTGACATCCCTCATTTCCACCTCCCCACATTATCATCCTAATCAGCAGCCCAGTGGCAGCCCCCAGTTTGCTCGCTCCTTTTCTTTTCTTTCTCCATCTTGCTCGGCATCCCTCCTTTCCACACCCTCCCCCTTCTCACGTATCACTTTTTCCCTCATCACACTCGTCGTTGCTTCACACAGCTGCTCTATGTGTGTGTGTGCGTGTGTGATGCACGCACACATGCACCATTGACTTCTCCCTGCAGGTACTCCTGCCCTTCGCTCTGTCTGGTATAATATTGCGCTGTTGGCACTTTTAAGCAGGCGGAGGCCAGCCGCCGCGGAAACGACACACCCAATGGCAAACTAATTAGTTTGCTCTTGCTGTGCTGGTTGGCCTCCACACTAGCACGATGAGGCCTGGCAACATTTACAGGAATACAAAAATTCAGTGCTGTCTATACTTGAAATATTAATTATCCCGAATTTTGCATTAAAAATTTCTGGTGCGACCTATACACGCACAAGGCGTATACAAAATGTGGTATGCTGATTCCTACCAAATTTGGCAACGAAGTACTACTACAGCAGGCGATGTGAACTCAAGTGTTTCAAAGGACTCAGATTCTTTTTTTAAAAATGGCAGCCATATAAAAATTTAGCTTAGTACACTATATGTATGGAATTCTTGTAACAAATTGCAAATTAATTTGGAATACTTGCAGTATTTATTGCAACCACCGAAATTGTCTACACAGAGCCTCTTTTTCTCCACCATTTTGAAAGATAATACCACGTAATAAAATTATGTCATATTTTGGGGGTAAATCAACTGACTCTTACCTAATTAAGCACGTAAGTAATACTACTGCAGGGCATGTAAACTTCCATGTTTCAAGTGACTCGTACACTTGATTTTACAAATGACTGCCAGTAAATATTTCCAGTTAGTAAATACTGTCTACCAAAACATCAAACCGGTCACAACCAAAGTTGATGCTTTTAGTCCTTCATCCATAATACAATTGGTTGTATGCGAGCTTGCAGTATGGGGAGTTATGAATCAAGTCCCACGTTAAGACAGTGTGTATTTGTAATTGTCTCACTGGCATTGTAGGTACTTCATGCAGACTTTAATTATACAACAAATCATATTTCAAATTGCAACCTTCATGCAGTATAATTTGGTGTATAAAAGGTTAAGGTCAATCACCTGAATGCTAAACTAAATTAACTTTATTTAATGTATATACATTTAGATCTTAAATGTGACGTCAGACACCCCAAAACATATAAATTATGCAAAACATATGGCTGATCACAAATGCATCTGAAACTTGTAAAATTCTCATTACTCAATTCAAGATAATACTCTTTATTTTCTGAAATCAGCTATAGTACAGTTATGTCTTATAAATTTAGTGTAACTGTTATGTGCGCTTTTATTGCAGGAATCCGGTTCTTCTGTCATAAACACTAGGTCTGGAGAAGAAACTCCAGAAACCAAAGTGAAGTGTTACAGTGAAGAAAATGTCAGAGTGAAGCGTGATTATATCTCTTCAGATAGTGACATAGCACAAACTTACTTCTCTGCAAGAATCTTAGCTCGCAAGTTGTATAACGAGGCTTCAGCAAATTACAAGCGCCAGCAGCATTGTGAAACACACTACCTGTCTGCTGAATGTGAAAATGGTAGTAGAGAACTCCCTAACTTACCATCTTCCCAGTGCAGTGACAAGTTTGTGTGTGATCATTGTGGGATATCATATATGGTGAAAAGTGATTTAATACAGCATATCTTATTGCATGGACAGAAACAAACTTCTGGGAACATGAGTAAAATAACACTAAATTGTAAAAGTAATCTCATTTTACACAAAACACGTGCTGGGGAAAGTTATAAAAGTCATCTTATTGGGCGCAGTAGAACTTATTCTGGGGAGCACCGCTTTATCTGTGATTTGTGTAGTAAATCATTTAGTTATAAAATTAATCTTATTGCACACATCAGAACTCATTCTGGGGAACGACCCTTTAGCTGTGATTTCTGTAGTAAATCATTTAGTTATAAAGGTAATCTTATTGTACACAGCAGAATTCATTCTGGGGAACGACCCTTTAGCTGTGATTTGTGTAGTAAATCATTTGGCCGGAAAAGTCATCTCATTGGGCATAGAAGAACTCATTCTGGGGAGCGTCCCTTTAGCTGTGATTTGTGTAGTAAATCATTTAGTCAGAAAAGTCCTCTTATTCGGCACAGAAGAACTCATTCTGGGGAACGACCCTTTAGCTGTGATTTGTGTAGTAAATCATTTGGCCGGAAAAGTCATCTCATTGGGCACAGAAGAACTCATTATGGGGAGCGCCCTTTTAGCTGTGATTTGTGTGGTAAATCATTTCGTCATAAAAGTGTTCTTATTGCACACTGCAGGACTCATTGTGGTAGAGCATCCTTTTAGCTTTGAACTGTGTAGTTTGTAAGATGTTACGGTAATCTTTGGCCTATTATAAATCAACCTGGTGACCATTCTTTCAGTTACAAAGTGGAATTAAACAGTTCCTAGTTAAATTTATTACTAATTGCACACTTGATTTATACATAACTGACTTCATTACCTTCAGCATTGTGTGCACCATTGATGAATTTTTTTTTTCAGTTATTATCAATTAATTTTCTTAATTTGATTATATTTAAAGTATTTTTTTTGACCTTCATTTTCTTTTTAGAAACAAAAAACATTATAAGGGTTAATTTATGTTAGTAAGCAAAATAAAAATATTAGTTGGGATTTGTGAAGTAAAAAAATTAATAGTGAGCAGGGAATGGAAATTGGTGCATCATGATGCTAATTACGACTTTTTTTCCCCCCCATATATTGTGACACCTTAGATTTTTCACCATCTTCCTCTGTGGACTGAAGTCCTTGTGGATAAGCCCTTTGATGTAAAAAAAAAAAAAATCAACTTTCTTCAGGTTTCTTTGGACTTCACTGAATGTTTCTAGTTTTGGTGAATTTATATTGGTAATCTTCCATGCTGGTGGTTATGATATATTTCATTGTAGGATTGTAATCATATATTCATGTACTGTATCCTGTAATTATGTTAGAAGTTAAGTTGGGATGATTTTCACATGGGTATTCAGCTCAGTGTACATCTGAACTCAATGTACCTTATTTTCAGTCATCTGGAGAAGCACATATCTTGCTGCAATGTAATGCATTGACAGTTCATCAGTCAAATTTGCTGGCAAATCCTAAATGACTAACCAAGGTCCTCACAAATGTTGTTAAATGGTGATCTTCATGGGTTTAATGACCTCTTTCATCATGTACATTGATGATCCCAGTTAAAAGGCACCGTAAGAATTCATCATTCTTAAACCTCTTGAATTGCTGAGTGATGAGTGTGCCCCATAGCTTGATGTCTCACCAGTAGAGTGGAGGCATTGTCTCTTCACTCCTATGAGCCAGGAAGCTCAGTGTGCTTCCCCCTATGAGCCAGGAAGCTCAATGTGCTTCCCCCTATGAGCCAGGAAAAGTGTGCTTCCTGTAATGAGACAGAAAGCTTAGTGTGCTTAGTTGATGGGGTTGTGCTGTGGCCAGGGTTGTTGTTCAGTAATGGTCCTCTTGTGCTGGAGTGGAGCAGTTTTACTGAACGAAAGGTGCTAATCTGTGGGTGGAAGCTGCTGGTAGATTGGGACGATCTGGGGCAAGTGAAAATGTGATGTGATATGTGCAACTGCAGGAATAGTGGTGAGTCTGTGTACAGGAGGGAGGTGCTTGGACGGGGTTGGAGGAAGCGGGAAGATGACCCAAGGGTCTCTGGAGCAGTCTGGTATGGACTTAAGGTTGATAGTGTGGCAGTCGGCTAAGACCCAAGATGTGTTAGTGGGCTGTATGTTCACCCTCTGGCAGGGAGGAAAAAGGCAGCACCACAGCCTGTCCAGAGAAGCGCCACTACCAGCTCAGGCACCCGACAAGATAGAGTTGTATGTTGTGTACACTAATAGCCTGCAGGATTAATGGGTTGAGCAGTGCCTCAGCTTGATAAGAGCTTCAGAGGTGGAAATAAGTAAAGGAAGGTGCTGGAATAAGCGAGAGGTTGCACAATATATGGGTTTATTATAGGGATGTCGCATACCATTTTTTCTTGTTTCCAATATTCAATACCTATGCAGAAAATCTACATTGATTCCAATTACAATTCCAAGACGATTTTGTCAAAAATATCTGTTGAACTCAAAAAACATAAACATTTACTTACTAAGAATAGAAACATGAAAACACAAAAAATGTAAATCATATTTTACACAAACATGTATTTTTTGCTGTGTACAGTTTCTTACCTGTCAAACATGAAAAATTAACCAAAAACTTCCAGATATAACTAGAATGTAATTATAATATTCAGTAATACAATAAAAAAAAATAAAAAAATTCAATGACATTTTCCCATATTTAGAGATCATTTTTACAGGTTTTTGTTCAAAAAGACCAACATGTTAAGTCTGTCAGGATCCAACCTATTACGTTTACTATCACATATTACAATAGTCTTTCCAAAAACACTGTTGCAGGAGGAATAGCCAAAATTGTGTTGCTAATTTTCTTAGTCTTGGATGTAGACTGATTTGTTTTCCAGTATTCAAGAGCGTGTACATCTGCAGATAGAAGTGGCTCTTGCAAGTACAAACTATCTTCTGATGCTGATGAGACTGTGTTCATTGGGCATGTAGAGGCAGAACCATTGTTGATGATGCCTTAATACAGTCTCCACATTGAATGTAGTGTGCTTCCTGATATTTAACTTTTCTGGTTGTCATCGTCTATGTTCTGTAACAAAAAACAAAGTAATGTCTTGCATAACAGTTACAGCTGTACACAAAACTATAAAACCACCTTGAAAACTAGCTTACCCTGTTACTGTCAGTTTGGATTACAGGATAGTTCTTGCGTAATTTTTTACTTTGTCATTTTAATTATAAATTTTTGTTAAGTCTCCACAGTTATTTTAAAGACAAATAAAGGAAAAAAAGAGCACTGCTATGCACTTATAAATAACTAAAAAAAAAATTGTGATTTTGCTCAGTTGCAAGAAAACCACAATTTCTTTACTCTCTTTTTACGGTCACTAGAACTAATTTTGTCAGTTTTTTTAATTTTTCATGATTAAATTATACTGTGATGAAATATTATTTATTTGCTAAAAAAATAACAAATCCTCTAACTACTGATCAAAAAGAAAAAATGAACCTCAAAGTTCTTTAGCTGCTAAAATAAGAGCGCACCCAAATTTTTTGGAGGTGAAAATTGGGTAACATATAGTCTTACATTGAGGTAGATACGGTGGTATTGCTCATATTTAGAACCTAGTACTTAGCACTGCTTACCTTTACATTAGTTGGCGGTGCATTTTCAACATCCAATCCATCAACAGCTTCAATGAGTTTCTTCTTTGCATGTTCAGCATTGTAGAACGAGCATACAATTAAGTTTTCTCAAGATCTTTGTAACACATGGATAAGTAATCTTTTAAATCATTCAGGATGCTCTGAAGACCAGATCCAACAGGTGCAGGTTTCTCCAACTCTTGATGTATACTGTTGATGATGGGTATTACTTCTGAAATGCTGACGCTGGATGAACTTACTGCAGGTAACCTTTTCGAACACACTTAAAATATCTACAATATTTTCCAGAAGACCCCATTGATGTGATGTACAATCATCTGGCAGTTTTAAGTCTGTTGAGACTAGTAACAGAGCTGGTTTCTGCTCGAGAAGTCCAGCCATCATGTGCAGCAATGAATTCCACCTAGTCGGCTTGTCTTGGATTAGATGATGCGAAGGAAACTTGACAATTTCTGGTCTCTCTCTCAAAACCTTATATGCATGAGAAGAATACTGGAAGTGCCCAACAATTTTTCTAGATGTTGCAATTACATTAGACACTACTTTGTTATTGAAAATACCATCTTTGACAACAAGCTGGAGTGTGTGAGCCAAGCAAGGAATGTGCTCATAATCTGACATGGCAACAGCCATCACAATGTTCCGACCATTATCTGTCACAACTGCAGTAACTTTTTCTGACAAATTCCCATCTTGTAGGGTTTTTATAACGAAATCCAAAATGTTTTTGGCAGAATGAGACACTTTTTGGAAGGGTACAACTTCTATGCAAATGTGGTTCAACGTGTAATATGCAATAACAAATGAGCATTTATGCTCAAATATTCATCATTCACAGATGAAGACCACATGTTGGTGGTAACAGATACGTTTTTAGCTTCACAAAGGATTTTAACCACTTTTTCTTTTATTGCGCCATACAATTTTGTAGTTACTTTACCTGCAAAATAGTTCTGGGGAGGCATATTATACCTTGGTTCCAGAGTGTTTATAAGTTCTTGAAAACCTTTTGCTTCTACAATAATAAATGGTCTGTTGTCCAAGCAAATCATCCTGCCATTTTTTTCTGTAATGGTTTTGCTGCTAGGCTCACCCTGTTTGAATTGCCATTTTCTGTCGATAAATCCTAACAAATTTGGCTGAACTAATTTGTTAGGGTATTTCTGAACAGCACTACCGGAAGACAGGTTGGATCTAGCAGTGGAACTTGATGGAGTAACTGTATCACTTTTGGTTTCAAAGTTAGACTCTTCAACAAGCTGGCCGGCTACAATTTTTGATGAAGTTGAGCTCATAACATTTTGCACTTTCTGATTTTTAAATGCGTTAGAAATGCAAATCCAGTGTTTTATCATTAGGTGCTTGATCAAATTGCTGGTAGTGTGGCTTTTGCCATCACGTGATATTGGAGTTGAACATAATGCACATACCGCAAAGTTTCCATCAATAGGATCAATATTAAAGTAGTCCCACACTTGACTTGCCATGTCTTCTTTCACCACTATGTAGCATGTAAAACTATTTCCATCAAGTCGCAAGCCTACATAACACCCACGTGTTCACAATTCATACACTTCCGCTTAACATCAACAACAAACCAAAACCATAGAATAGTTAATTAAGAGTGCATGTGTGTAGCGCAAAAAAGAAAAAACTCATAACAAACCAAAGATACCACACAGTAGTGGAACCATAAGTGATAATAGTCAATGCTTTACTAAAAACATGTAAAAAACATTTTAAGAAGCTCTGTGTTTTTGTTACTAGTGTCTGGCATGCACCTTAATTGGTTTTTTAAAAACGTACACTGGCTGTAAATGTGGTTCCAGTATAACCTCATAAACAAATGTACAGTGACATTTCTTTATCCCTCAAAGTGATGAGTGCAATTAAAGTATTTTAACCTTAATGTCTGCTTGAAGAAAATACTGACAGATAACACTAACAGTGCTGCTTTGTTTATAGAAAGGCAAGCCCACAGTGTTGTATTATTTGCTTCTGTAGTCTGTATGGAGTCTTTAACTGCAAAATTCATGTTCTGAACAAACTGCCTATTGTATCTCTAGATGTTAATAATATTGTGTATGGTACAGATTTTTGTTATGAGGCAGTTTCAGAAAATGGCAGAGAACATAGTGGTTGTGAGTTTGTCAGATAAAGGTGCTCAGACTCTGACACTACAACTAGATCAGTTTTACTAAAACAAGTGCAATATTTCTCAAGTTTACTAAAAGTGTAGGTTCCTACTCTAGAATTTGCAAAAAAAAAAATTTTTATGCAGTTATGTGTGCCAAATGATGCTGTATTATGTAATCAAACTAAATGTTGTGGTTTTTTTTTTTTGTGTGGGTCTTTTCATATGTGCTATCTGTGAACTTGAGTCGAAACAAATTAAGATTTCCGAGACCAAGTGAGGTTTGTTTTGATGGAGACTATATGCTTAAGTGTTGATAATGGTGTAACGAGTAGTATATTTCCTTTCAGTTTTCTAATAATTCTGGGTAATGTGTACATATGATATTTTCTTAAAAATAACTTTTCTTTGTGAACAATTGGCTTCAAAAGTATGTACATTCATAAAAGTTAGTACAATTTCTGTTGCCCTCTAATTTTTTCTGGGTGACAAAACTATGATGTTTCTGGATCACAGTTTTGCTGTGGCAGATTTTTTAAAATGATAAATGTCAACAATTTTAAATTGCATGTAATAAGTGGAAGAAAGGAGATATTTGTTGTGCACTTCATCTCCTGTATGTTTTCATAGTTGTTGACAGACAATATTGAAATGCTACCTTGGAAACAAACAATAGCTGTATTCTCCCGTGCCATATTTTCAGCGGTGACTACCTATATTATCATTTACCTGCACACACATTCTCACAAATGCACATGCTCACTAGTACATTTCCAGCACATGATTGGTGAAGATGTATACTACAGTATCTAAATGTGGATGTAGATTCACCACAGCAGCCCTAAGAATAGCTCGTCCAAATTTATCCGTAAATAAACTTGACTGTAATTTTGTGTAACAAAAAAACCTGCTACGTTTGAAACACAATAAACCATTGCTTAGGTTACACAGAAAACTGTAACAAACATACTGGTATCTAAATTACTGTGATACTGCAGTAGTTTTGACAGTAATTAAATACAGGAATTCAAGTCAAGTGTCTGAAGATGTGTTGCTATTTACAATGCTGATTCCGTAGACCAGTTACGTCATTACATTGGTGTCGCTAGACAATTATTTCTACATTAGAGTCTGGAAACTTGTGTGAGAGACGGAATGGAGAAGGGTGAGCAAACCGTGAACACACTACAACTTACAAGAATTGGTTATAGAAAAATATGCATAACTTGTGATATGCCATGACTGTGTTATTTCTCTTAGTCCATGTTTTCGAAAATTCACCAGTGCATCCACCAATGTACACCAGACATACGAAAACTACTGTTTTGGTTGATTCCGGTTGACCCGATTGATCCACAAGTTCAACCCAGCCTGAAAATCCGGTGCATCGGGTGTATGTGCATCAACATCAACCGAGGAATTTTGGAATGCTATCTGTGAAAAATAAAAGTTAACACACTCATCTCGTAATTTTTGAGCATTCCAAAATATACTAAATTACTTCGTCCTTCAAGTATTACAAATGGATAATGTAAACATTAGAATTTGTGTGTAATGGCATCAATTTGCATTTGGAAACAGACGAAAATAACGTGGAAAATCAACCTGATGTTCGAAAAATGCCTCAACTGGTGTATCAATCACTAGTGAATCCGTTGAAAACTTCGAAAACGCGAAGTGGGTGGGATGTGGAAACTGCCACCTCCTCCCCTATTCTCCTTTCGTCAAGGAAGTCTAGATTCATTACTGCTAGAAACAGAGTTGTATAGAGAAATGGGCGGCTATTGTGTCAGCTTGTGTGTGCATGTTAGTCATCAGTTACTTTTAATTTGTATTCATGTGGCTTCGATCTGGTTTAAATTATTTTTATTTACTGAATTGTGATGGATGTTATATTTAATTGTTATAGCTGTTCCTCCTCCTCCTCCTCTGCAGTTCCTGTCTGATCTGTATATATTATATCGTGGAAAATTTATTTGGTCCTGGTTATGGAGTTTTGTTTCTGTTATAAAAGCTGTATCAATTCCATATATTATTAGTTGTTGTGGTTCGTATATCTGCGATTTGATCCCGCAGGCATTCCATTTTAATAGGTTTAGTGTGTATTCTGTTTTAATGTTAGCCATTACTGCGAGAGAGTGGCTAGGGCCTGTAGCAACAGTAATTGCTTGTCCGCAAGTGTTTGTGCTGCCCTGATAGGGCCTTAATATGGTTGCATGTGTGTAATTAGTTGTGCGAAGTTCGTGTCGCGGAGTAGTTGTGTTAGTTCTCGGATGTCGTATAATGTGGCACCTAGCCCTCCAGCCAGTTGGGGTGGCTGTTTTGAGGTCTCCAAAAGAGGCGGCTGTATGGTAGGCTGCTGTGCTGGCCTGTAGTCTTCCGTGCTCGTTGCCCAGGGGCCGGGTCTCGCTTCCTCAGCGCCCGGAGCACCTCGAGAGGGCACGCCGGCCGCAGCCTGACTGCTCCTGGCGGTGCTGCCCAACTAACACTGACTGATTCGGCTCCAGCACCTCAGGCCTGTGTAGTGTGCACTCTGTGCTGCGCAGTTGCGGGAACTATGCAGGTTTTTTATGGTTTGGCGCCTGTTGTGTTAACTGCGGATGTGTTTTCTTGTATGTGTTCTGTTTGTGAGCATGTACTATATTTTGTATAATCTACAAGATTTGTCCGCAGCATGATGTCCGTCCTCCTTGCAGTTAGCGCACCGCAGGGGCAGACGGTCATCCTTGGAAGTTTTGCACTATGTATGCTTATGCAGGTTCTCACAGTTTTTCACTGGGCTCATGTTGCATCGTTTTGTTGTGTGCCTCCAGTGACGGCAGTTGGGCACATCTTCTGGTCGCTTCTTGTGAGGCTCTATGCGGACGGCAGTGCAATAGAGCCTCGTGATCCTGAAGAAGTGTTTCTTGGTGTTATGAATCGTTATTGACCATGTACTCGTCAGCACATAGTCGGGGTCCTCAGGTGTTTGCGTTTGGAGTAGCGGAGGTCCAGTATGTTGAACCCGCACCTGGCGATATCCTCACAGAAAATGTCCTCATCAACGCCACCTTCGGTCAGGTTTTTTTATAACAAACCTTTGAGGCTTCTCATCTGGGTGGGCGTGTGTGTAGTGGGTGGTGTCTGCTCGTAGCTTTCTCATAGTCGCACCGAGTGTTAAACGTAAGTTTCAATTATCGCCTCTGAGTGACCTACTGTCTTGTATTATAATAGACACAGGCCTGTATTTTTGTGTTTGTGGCACACTGTTGAGGGATCATGAAATATGGGTCCGCGCTCAGCCCAGAAATATCTTGTGTTTCAATTCTTTCTAATAAATTATGTTGGCATGCGGTGTTTGAGAGTTGCATGCTGAAGATTTAGATTTTTCCTACGGGACTATTACTAAGAAATTACAATATCAAGACTAAAACAATATCAAAAAACACTTTTTTCTTAAACACTTTCTTCATAGTTTCACAATTTAATTTTATTTAAAGGCATTTCGCTAATCACACGTTAAATACAAATTCCTAGTCTAATAGATTGAACACTCAGGAGCAAAATGAGCTGTTGCTGAATCTTCTCGCATGTATTCAGCCGATGGTGACATTAAAATGGCGCCTTCTTATTCTTAACATTGGCTGTGTTTATCATGTTTTGTGTTGAAATTATTGCGCACACACACACACACACACACACATATATATATATATATATATATATATATATAGCGAGAGAGAGAGAGAATGTGTTACTTTGTTATTAAGAAGAAATGCAAATCATCTCAAAAAATAGGTTACATGCGTAATAAAGTTGAAATGACCAAGTAATTTCGACCAAACGCGGACAAAAAATTCAGAAAATGGTGAACTTCCACATGAACACAAGCTAAAGCGTAATGTGATTAACGATTCACTGCAACACTTATATATTCATTTTACCAAGTTACGTATGGCAATTAGTATAAATACCAAGTTCTCGTACATGTGCGGTCTTTTTTAAAACTGTGTAGGCTTGCGTCGGTGCGTCAATCTTAGTGAGAATCAAGTCGTTGTCTTTGCCTACTTGGTCGTTGCCTTTGCCTACTTGGTCGTTGCTAGATGATAAAATTCCTCTCTCTTTGAACCAAGGTAGTGACTTGGTACTTACGTTGTTAATTTCGGGATAAAAATTCCTATCAATTTTTGAAGGTTGTTTACCAAAATGCAGCGGTTATTATTGTTGAAGATTAATTCTTCCATTGTCTCATGGTAGCTGTCTATTACCTATTTTGAGCAACAAATCTGAAAAAAGTCTGTTTTCATTTGTAGACAACAAAACTCTTATATTGGTTTTAAGTTCCTAGTTAGTCACACATGGCCAAAGGTAAGATCTTTTTAAAGAACCATTAATTTCATCTGCGCGTGTCCCTCTCGTTATGACAGATAAGATTTGGCGGAAGTCGCCCGAGAACAAGATTGTACAATCTCCGATACACAATTTTGTGTTGCGCAAATTGCGCATTGTTCTGTCTAATGCTTCAACAGAAGTCTTGTTCGACATAGTAGCCTCGTCCCAAACTATTAATGAGCAGTCTCGCATCAATTTGCAGTATTGCTTTTGACGCTATACTGCCACTGTGGAAGACCGTGTGGCTTATAGTGTCGTTAATGCCCCCAGGCACAGACTATAATGTGCTTGGAGGTTGAGGGTATTGTAATAATGAAGCTTTTTACTGTTTCATTTTTAAGGACGAATATATTGTCTGGAGTTTACGCAAGAACTACATACATCAGCCCTTCCGAGGTGTGGTACCTAATTTGACTACTCGTATTCTCTGGGCAACGATTTTTATACTTAACTCAGCGGTGAGTGTTGGTAGGCTGTCATCTGGGAATGAGCTCCGGCGAAGTGGTAGGCCTTGGAAGAAGGCCCGCAGGTGCTGCCGTCTCCCTGGACTGCAGTTCGGGACTCGTGCTCACATCTTCTCGCGATTCCTTGACGCAACTCTTCCCTCGGCACTGTGATAATCAACTGCACCCCCACTACTCTATAAACGGGGTTTTTATGCTAGCAAGCCTCCAGTCTTAATTGTCGGCACGTGGCGCCTTGTGGAGTGGGGGGATGAGGTGAGGGGGGTGGAGTGGTAGAACGCAGAACAATGCTTTTCAAAACACGTGTCCTGGTTTATGAAGGTTTGGTATGGCCCGGGGGGGGGGTGTAGTACCTCGCCCCTAGTTTACTCTCGTCAGCTACTTTTTCGGGGCTTTTCCACCTTGTCCTGTGGTTAGCTAAGAGGGGGGTGTTCTCGGCAC
>NQII01000251.1:0-26979 GCA_002778355.1 Clitarchus hookeri | reverse complement strand
GGGGGGGGGGTGGTCGTGGTTGTGGGACAGCGTCTCTCTAAAATTCCTCAACCGCCACACGACACTTTGTTTGGAAATGCTACAAGCACTGCTAATATCATCAGTTGCAATTTTTAGCGTACATTTGAATGTTGCGTGTGCGGTTCGGTCTCCTTCCAAAAGCATAGCTACAATATCAGATGATGCGACGGCTAATGCAATTTTGCCAGTAGATCTTACTTTGGTTAGGACCAAATTGTTGAAAAATGTTTTGCCCCATTGCCTCCTGGAGCATCGAGGAAAAATATTTTTCCTTCGTTGCTATTGATCGATGATATTAACGCATCGTATACTTTTTTCTGGTGGGTGTTCATGCGATGTTCATCTTGAGCTACAACTTGTTACAGTCTTGATTGGTTATAAGACGTATCTCTTGTGTATTCAGCACTGGTCATATCCGAGTACGTCATATTAGTTGACATCGGCAGTCCAAAATCCTTACTAGATTAACCCGAAAGTAATTCCACTACTTTGTTCAATTCAACCAACGCTTCGTCAAAGATGTTTTGATCATAATGAACGTCATCTGACATTAGCTCTCACCGTCTTCGAATCAAAATGTCTTCAGCCATATTTTCTTGATATTTATTCCATAGTATTACAGAGTCGGTCACTTAGCAAAACGTTACAATAATGGCAAACAAATGACCTTGCTGAACCGCATAATGTGTTGTTCCAATGGGAGTCGTCCTCCAAGAGACCCATCGTTTTGCATGTTGCTTGATAGGTGTTATGAGTTACTTCTTGTAGAGTTCTAAGGTGCGGAAAAATATGTCTGGCCTTTTAGAACATGGAGTAACATTCTCAAGTAAAAAACATTCGCTGTTGGGNCCAAGAGCATGTGTTTTTTTAATGCCGGTAAAACCTTCAACTGCAGTGCCTTGCTTTCTCCGTTGAAAGGTTTTGGCAGTCTGATTCCACGTATAGTAACTTGTAACTATGTCATATGTCAGGGTTTTCGCGAAATCATCATGAGTCCATAACTTTAAAAATGCTTTAAATGTTGTATCCCGTGGATTAGTTTTCTAAATTAACTGCTAGGTGGGTAATCGTAGGTGCTCATTCAAGCATGCTAAATGATAAAATCCTCCGTACTGCTTCTGAGCTGCAGATGTAGCATCTGGATTGATATTTCTTAACTTCGTTTGGTGACTATGCTGAATGTAGCTTTATCACTCCCTTTATTAATGTATTTAGTAACATATTGGATTGATTTCACCAAACTGCTCAGCTCAACGTTGATGTGAGTGTATAAAACTTTTGGAAGTAGTGAGTTGTATGGATCAACCCACCGGTTGTCTATTTCATGGTTTCGCACAGTGGCAGTTTTTTTTTGTAAAAGATTGGATCTTTGTTTGGTAACTCCGCTGAAATGATGCTATCAATTTGATTGTGTCTAATCATACCAGCAGATGCACATGTGGTAAACCACGTTTCTGCAACTTAATAGTGTACATGTAGCAACGACATGGACCAAATATGTGAGCTTTTTTAAGAGGAATATAAGATTCTGAACTTTTAAATGGAATACTCTATTCACTATAGTGTTTCTGTCTTGTGGAGTTTAATTGGCATGGACATTTTCCTTGATATCTGTCCAGTTCGGATTTCATGTTGTAGTTATAAAGAGATCAGGTTTGCAGTGGTGGCTGACATAAATCATTGCGTCCTGCGATTTTTCATGTAGATATCGAATTCCACCCCTGAACGATGAAGGTAGTATTACCAGTTGTCTGATTTCGGTGCTGTGTTAATTTGATTGTAATGCATCCTGTAGATGAACGTAATTTTCTGCTCTTAATTTAGTTTGATTGTAATGGATGTGAGCTAATCGCTCTGATTCAATTTTTGCATATTGATTAAGTACCGGATCATTAACATCCCATACCTGAGTAAGGGTTTAAAATTGTTAAGTCTTGTCATACGGTAGCAATAGTGGTTCATTCATGAAAACGTTTTACGTAGTGGAGCTCCACTAACCATATATACTTGGGAAACATTGATGGCATATCCGTCTTCGCCCCGACATTGCATCAAAGGATACTGTAAACTGTCATAAGATCTATGCAACACTAATATTTTTTGTAGGTTGTCACGGCTGCGCAATACAATGTTTCTTTTATCAAATTGTTGTCCAGCTATCACAACTGCTACTTCACTCGTGGATGGGGCATTATATCGGCCACGGTGTTCACCAACAGGCACTTTATTTGCATGAATAACAAGGTTGAAGTCGGGTGTGCCTGGTGGAATGCTCTCAATAGCAGTTTTAAAAGACTGTATTTAGTTGTTATGAGAATGTAACATATCTTGTAAAGATCTTACGGAGCCACTATCTACTGGTTGTGCGTCACTGTTACAGCGTGTTGATGCTTGTGATTCTGGATTGGAGATAAAGTAGATTTGCAACAATTTTTGATTGGGGGGCCGATATGAAAGTAAGCTTTCTACTAAATGATAGACTTGCGCCTGAATTTTGAACGTAGGCATAAAACCCCGCTCAACAACCTGCATAGTCTTAAATTACGTCATTTGAAACGTGTTGTCGTATCAGCGTATATTGCGAATAAAATGTTTAGACTTTGGATGATCACCCATAAGAAGAGAGTGTAATGGTTCGGGTGAAGGGAGAATTTCCTCTAATTTTACTTTTCCCTATAAGCAGCACATACCTTTTGATTCATCCTTCCATTTCAGAGCAGAGCAATGTTCAGAATTCACTTTATCTGACCACGAATAATAAGTCCTCGTAGATTCTACTCGTGTTACCTGTCTGCAGGTAAGTTGTCTATTTCGATCAGTGTGTAATCAATTGTTTCTTTGACAGACGATTCTCTAGCTCTCTGTGATCTATGTCTATCAGGGCAAGACTAAGGCGAACCTCACATTCAACAAACGATTCTCTATCTAATTTCAAAGAAGTACTTTCTCCGTTATTTGATAGCCGGATTTCCATTTCTTCTTCCTTGCCATTATTATATATCGAACGCATTCTTTTTGCATCTCTTGTACTACGACCTTTTTTGCTCAAACTCATCTTCGGGACATGATTGAAATAGAAAGCACGTTTTACGAATTTTTCTCTATCTCTGGAGAGCTCCGGGTTCTCCGAATAATTCTGAATCCAATTGCAAAATCGATACACACTTTGTGACACAAAAAGTGATCTTACTCGTTTGCGAGGCAGTCGTCAAAAGTAGGATGCATTTATTAGGTCATTCCACTATTTTGCCATAAGCCTGTAATAAAATAGTACAATGTTGCTTACTGTGCAATATGAAATCGTTCATCTAATTAACAGAAATAGGGTACACTATATCGGAGTTGGAACATCTGTACGAAAAAATACTGTCAGTATCAGCTAAATTAGCTGAGTGTTTAAAGGCGACGAGCTTCGAACTGCGACATTTTGGGTTCAAGAGCTAATAGAGAGGATTTTTTTTTTGTTTGACCATTGTTTACGAGTGTTATTTCATTCGGTCCTGTGTAACCAATTATCTGAAATTATGTTTATGGTAACAAAACAGGATCTCGATTGGAAGACCAGAAACACTCACTTTTCAATATGTGCCATAGTCCTTATGGCAGGCAGGCGACCAGGGAAGTGGCGTGGTATTCACCGATTGCTGCTTCAACCCATGTAGCTACAAGCTCCCAGGTGGCACCTTTGCCTGCTGGCTGTGGGTCAGGCCAGTTTACCGCCACCATACATTTAGTCTTTGACCAAACATAATGAGTCGAATTCAAGATTGCATACTAAGGTAGAATATATGTATTTTCCATTTGGCCCTGCACTGCAAACCATTCTTGAACCATATAAGATGTGTGCATTGGAGAATGTCTCTGCTAAAAGAAAAACGCTATGAGGATAAAGCAACCGCACCAAGGGAGGCCATGATATTCTCAAGTATATGAACTCACTTTCGTTAAATAACTGCGTGTATTTGGATCTCAATCTTCTGATACACGACTGTTGTGCAAGCACTCAGCCATTTTATCCATATTGTCCGGTGCTCCGGGTTTTGATGACTGGTATCTGTCCACCATTCACCGAGGACAACATACACTGGTTGGAAAATATTACGTCTGACTAGACACGATTCATATTCTCTTCACCAAATACGAAGTAGTAAACACTGTGTGCTTCAGTTGGCCTTTGTTTCTTTGCAGCATAATTTCAACCCTGCGTCTGTCAGTTGCCTAAGCACAGTTTCCGAAATATTGTAAACTTTTTTTTCGTAATCATTGTAGGCAATGGAGATCCAATTAAAATCTGAATTCAGTTTCACAACACTGGTGTTACGAACTAGCTTTTCAGCCAATTCGTACTTGAAAGTTGGCAGGGGCATAGCTCAATAATGACTCGTAATTCGGTATAGCACAGGAAATATAAGATGAGTTTTATTACATGAAGATTATACAGTTGCTATTTAAATGACTATTAATCGGGGGAGCTTTAAATTGAATACCAAGATGATTATTATTTCATTTAATTCACGCCATTTTATTTAAACCTAACTGGAAAGTCATCACCTTGTTAATGTTGCCGGAGGCTGATTCTACGAGATGGTTAACGACGGTCGGACACACCCACCTTCCTGGTCTGCTTCGCTGGTGGTCGGGTCGACGCCCAAAGGACAAAAGACGAAAAGACCNAATGTTGCCGGAGGCTGATTCTACGAGATGGTTAACGACGGTCGGACACACCCACCTTCCTGGTCTGCTTCGCTGGTCGGGTCGACGCCCAAAGGACAAAAGACGAAAAGACCCTGTTCTGGGTGTTACGCCGGCCTATATCAAGCGCGTGGTTCTGCGGCCCCACTCAGTGACCGGTGGAGGGGATTTATGCAACTGTCTTCTTTGCAATCCCGCTCGTTTCCAGGTTTAATGCTTGAAGGTGTGATCAGGCAAGCCGTTCAGCTAATGCCTGATCACACCATAATACTGGAAAGTATGTAGCTCGCCTTCGTTGTACGGTGCTTCTGAAAAGAGTTAACTGCGTCTGGACAATCAAGCGACTGTCCTCAGCTGAAGTGGACACTTTGACACACTCTTAAACCATGTTCCTTCGCTATGCATCACATTTCATTTGTCCCTTTATTGTTGGACTTGTATTTTAATGGCCTTTGGGATGCTGTTACGTTGACTAGCACCAGTTTAAGAAAAAACTGCCCCCTCAACGAGGCATACTTGTTTCTCACAAACTGACCAGCTGTGGCAAGACACCACTATAAATCGATATTCCTTGTAACAGTCGCATATGTTTTGAAGCGATGTACACCTCTGTTTAAGTAAAAATCTAACAAATCTGATGTGTGTATGCTGCCAAAGAGCGAGTATATAACAATACATAGCAAGAAAAATTACAGAGGAGACCCGAACACACGACATTCTAATTCGTAAGCGAATGTAATATTTTATTCACCATGCCTCGCTTCCAACATAGGATGCTTCTGTATTCTTCGCTTCACCTAGAGTGTATTCGAGACAGTTTAAAGCAACTGTTACCAAACTGTTTTTGAGTACATAAATCTGTTTACTTGTGCTAGAAACGCCTAGAAGAATCCTGGTACACTGCCTCCATAAAGTGAACTCTATTTTATACCTCTGTTACTGTGTTCCAAAATTTCGGTCTTGACTGCACCCGTGAAGTTAAAAATTATCGACCGCTCACGTTTTCAGTCGCGAAGTGTACAGTAGTGTATGCCAGAGCTTTGAATTTTATTCTTGGATACTGCAACATTACAAAATGAATTCTGGGTTAAGATACATTTTCATAAGAACTCTTTTGAATTCAATGGTTGATTATATCAGTTACAATATCTCAAAATATAAATAATTAGTCATATTTCATAAAGTGTGCACTGAATTAAAAAATATATATAACGAAATTTGTTACGCCGCCATACCATTTGTACAGTAAAACCACTGTATAACAAAATTGTTGTAGAAGGTTTCTTTACAGAACAAACGCGCGCTGCGCGAACACCTAGTACACATGAAGCGATAAACGCCGATCTACCTCACGTTAGCAAACGTCAGTGTCTCTACACATAAGCCCGTTCACCCCAGTAGCACTATGGAAGTAGAGGAGGCGGCATGTCTGTGGTTTTTGTATTGTCGCTACAAACGGCGGAAATATGCAGAGACAGTATTGGTTTCATCCAATATTACGGGTTAAATTAACCCACGAAATGTTCGTAACCCTGGACCCAAAACTTGGGGATATGAACCGAAACTCTTCAACCACTTCAGAATGTCCAAAGGATCGTGCGAAAAGTTGTTGGAATTAAGAACGATATCAAACCAAGTTCGGAGTTTGTGAAGGATACCATTTCATCAGAAGAAAAACTCGACATAACATTGGGGTAAGTGTAATTACAAATATCGACTACATAAGATTAAACATATTGTGACATCAAGACGGAGTGACAATATCCACCAAATATTGTGGTGCTGTAACCAGTTGAAGAGTTCCACCACTTCAGAGTTGTGTTGTGTAGGAGATGTACAGCTGCTTGCTGGCGGAGAGAGTGGAGGTGCAGTTACTTATGCTACTGGTAGTGGTGCATAACTATGCGGAGGCATTGTTAGTGTGCATTGTGGTACATAGTTGAGGTAAACTGTTGTGACGAAGCAGTTGACATCTGTGATGGCAAGTGCTGTGACGACACTGTCATATAGGTTTCATTGGGTGACATATTATGAACTGGGTAGCTGCGCAGGTAAGGATGATGCATACGTAAGTTCTTCTGTTCAGGAATATACGACTGTTGGGCTCTTTGGATTACTTGTAATACGTCAATTTTTGTCTGTATCCGGGCTTGTTAAGGCAACTTCTGGAGTTCCTTGTACAATGACAAACAGAACAAATTGTCATCTGGAGTGAGTTGTTTTTTTTCTCTGTTCTCTCTTGAGGAAATACTTTAAGTGTCTGCAAAATGTTGATCGACTGGGCTTAACTTAGGTTTCTTCTTTGCAGTTTGTGTTTGGAAAGATTCTCTGCCGGTGCATGATTGTAAATCTATTTATGCATGCTCCTGTGTCTCCTCAACGGCTGTATCTGCATCCAGATTACTGGTCGTTTCCTTGTTACTGACAGACGTTTCAAGAAACCGCAACCGTGTGAAGTGTATGTAACTAAGGATTGTGATTGCTCGCTCCCGATCCCGAAGGGCAGGACTTCTGTCTCTTCAATTCTCTTGCAAGGTTATCCCTCAAACGGCTCCATTTCTTTTGCAACAGTGTACCTGTAAACCTAAAGTGTAAATGCAGGCATATTCCAGTACAAAATTACATTACAATTTACTTTACAAGAGAATGTGTATTTATTTAAAAACAGTAGCGCAACAATAGTAACAACATATTTCTAGGTAGGGGAGGGGGCACTTTATGCGACACCTGATACATTTTCCTGCCCTTGCATATTACCTTTCCGCACGATGTACAGATTGGTAACAGGTATAAACGAGATAGGACAATGGCAAACTATACCTGATGATGTCTATATGTATCAGAAACACATGTCCATCTGTAGTTATCCATTTTCTCACCATTCTAGGTGCCCTTTTCCGAATGTTAGGGGGTGGGGGTATACCCCGCCCACTTCCTAGTTATGCCATTGTTTTTTAATACATAGCAGCCGAAAACAAAGCAGACTACAGCGTGTGCCGTTCCCAGGCATATTGTTTTCTGTCTGTATTGTAGTACATTTTACTGATTATTGTAGCTCAATGGTCTTTCTTTCGTTTCAGGTACTTGGCAACAGGTTGCTCGTTCACCAACTTACACTATAGTTACCGTATTTACAGGTCTATTGTTCCAAGTTTGGTCAAACAGGCGTGCGCAGCAATTTGGGACAAATTAAAACTTGCATGCCAGTAAACAAATGCAGAAGTCGCACGACAGTGTTTATATTTACATGTAGCGGAAGAATACGAAATCGGTATCAAAACGTAGAACTTCAGCAGGGCTTCAGAAAAGTGTGAAGTAACCGTGAATGGCCTATACTCTGTGATTTCCCTGTGGCTGCATTAATCTATGGCAAACCCCACAACTGGGTGTGGTAATTACATAATTGTTTACTACTTACAATAACATGATTGTTACAGTTTCACATATATCTTCCCTACGGCGTCATTAATGCATGGAAACCACACAATAATAATTCATAATATTTTTTAATACACTGTGATATTTTAATATGGCCTCACCTGTTCCTAAATCCTTGATAAAACTACTAAATCGTTATTTTGATATTACTAATCTGAGGTGAAGGTGGAACTTTTGCTGGTTTTTCAGTCTTCTTTATCTTGCCGACTATTATATTAAAAGCATGTGTGGTTATCATTTTGAGCACAAAAGATGGCAGACTAACGATAAGACACAATGTAGGCGCTTGAAACGTCTCGTGGCACTTATGTCATTTAGAACCTTCAACTGGTGGTGGACATACTATATGCACCACAAGTCCTGGCGGATCGCCTCCCTAGATGTCTGTGCTTGGGCCGACGGCACGACCCAGCCAGTGGCAGCTAATATTAGTGACGGCCTGGTTGTTTACAAACGGTTACAAAAACATTCTGTGTGCATCTGCAAGCGTGCAACTGATTATACTGTAAATAATGATTTCAGCACTGCACGCAGCTACCTCTCCCATCGCCTGATGCACCTCGCGCCCCATAAATTCACCCACAAGCAGTTGTGGTGCTAACAGTACACCTGCTGCTATCTTGCTGCAGCCATTTAAACCACACAGTACTTTTAGGCATGTATTAGTATTGGAATTTAGACAATTTGGAGCAGCAAAACTAATTTTTGCTATTTTGGCCCTTGGCTCCTTTATAAATTCCGCTCTACAAATATATTTTCACTACTGAAATCATTTAATACACAACACAATTTAAAATGCATAAGATAGCTTCAATCATGAAAATATATATATGAATCTAACATGTACCATATTCAATGAAACTTAAAGTACACTATCTGGTACATCATTATTTTGTCAAACATAGTTTTTCATGTAACATTATTCCAGTCTTTAATGTTGGTATCCCCTACACAGATAGCTTTCAAATGCANACTGCGGCAGCTACAGTGGGCACAAAGGTAACAGTGAACACCTGGTTCACGTCAACCCCTACACACAAACTGTTTGCATGAAGTGTTCCACAGGTCATCACTGTTACTACTCCATTGGAGTCTACCTGTCCCCATACACCATCATTCGTTAAGTTTGGGTTGAAGAACAATTTGTGCTCACTACACGTGGCACATAGTAACTGCACAGCTTCACCACAATTTTATTGGACAAAATGTTATAAACACCCTGCTGCAGATTCCATCCTTAAGGCCAAATTGCTTGGGCCAGAAATTTTCTGCCTCGAGTGCTGCCTGAGACTCTCCTTTTATAGAGTTGTTCAGCTGCTGATATAACCATTCTGAGAAATTTGTGGCTAGATCATTTACATGAGAAACTTGATTAGTTCCAGACAATCAGCTGGAATTGTTACAGACCTGAACCTGAAAAAAAAAAAATTAATTAAGAGTATGTAAGTCATTAAAGTCACTTAACAAACTAATACTATAACAGTCAAAACCTCAACCGTACACCATCCCGAAATTTATTTCATACAAATTTAGCTGGCAGACACAAGGCAAACATTACAAGACATAATGAATAAAGTAAAACCTAGATTCTGCAAAGTTACAGAGACTGATATTTTGTTACTACTCAGGAGTTATTTGCAGTGTAATCTGATTAAAGATTAGTTTTTATGTCCCTGAACTACACTTCATGGAATTTAAGTGCTTATTTGATACTGAACTCGCACTGCTCTTTATTCTAAAAAAAAGAATCATTTTATAATATGTAAGTATAACAATCCAAGCTTCCAAAGAGATAATAAATATTAATTCACGTCATAGACAGTTTCAACACATGTCTTGCAAGCGTGAGTGTTCTCACAGATACGGACTGTGTGGAGTCCCTCCTGCCTGCTTACCTGCCTGTGAGCTAGCTGGTATGTAAAATTAACTTGTAACTCCCCGAGAAAAATAACAAAGTCACCACAAATCCACTAAGTTATAATTCCCAAATACTAATTACATTTAAATAACTTCCTTTCAAAATAACTGCAACCCTAAAAAAAATTAAATCCCATATAAAAACTTAACTATGTGCATTTTTGAAAAAATGGTACAAAAGTAATCCTTATCATCAAATTATGTTATGAAATAATTAGGCCTGCCACAATAATTTGCATAATATTTATAAAATGGATACAAAATTGATTTTTTAATAATGCATTGTCGATGAGGATGTCAAAATTAGCAATAACAAAAAAAATCCTACAATTTGTTGTTGCACAGAAAACCCATAGTTCAAGGAATTTGTGGAAACGTTCACGTAAAGTGTGTTAGGCATGTTGAATATACATTTTCTATTGTGAGTAGAAGCTCGAAAAGAATAGTAACTATACATGTGAATTTTTGTTTTACTGTATCTACAGTCAACAAAGTTTTAAAAAACAACGAAAAAGCACTGCTAAAATATACAGTACAATGAAACCGTACATTTTACCCCATAAGTTTTCTTCAGAATCTTTAT
Source organism: Clitarchus hookeri (assembly GCA_002778355.1). Taxonomy (NCBI): domain Eukaryota; kingdom Metazoa; phylum Arthropoda; class Insecta; order Phasmatodea; family Phasmatidae; genus Clitarchus; species Clitarchus hookeri. The sequence goes on along the minus strand of NQII01000251.1, from coordinate 16,328 downwards.
CTTAACCTAACCCCATGGCTTGTGAAATCGCCAAATCTAAAGTAACCCAAGATATTAATTAAGTGAGTAAAGTTGATTTTTCTTAAATTGGACAGGAACGCCAACATTTAAGTCGACTTGTTTACATGTGCTTCAGAATGTTATTCGAACAAAATTGCAAAACAAATTCTTAATAACTCACTCTGAAGAATTAAATGTTGCTCGGATCAAAAATGAGCAACATTCTCAGCTCTAATTCACACATGCGTGCCGCGAAGCATCGCCATAGCATTGTTGAAATGTCTTTAACATTGCAAATTCAGTCATTTTTTAAGACACTGACTTGTGAGTTTGAAGCCCCACACTTACATCAATTAATGATTACTTTTAAGTATTTATCATTGCTGCCACCAGACCATTCACCATATGCACAAAAAGCCTTTGAATTAGAATTTCTACTATGATTATAATGTACAACATAATATTGTTACAAAATGTGCAAAATGCTTGCACAATAGACTCACCGCATGGGTGTTCCAACGATTTTACATCAATTGAAAATGTTGCTGAGCGATCGCCAACTTCTGTAAATACTTCCAAATTGGACTATGGTTTTCTTTTAAAGGGCAGTTATTATTCACATTATTACTTTGCATTGCCTTTATCCATTTTTAACTATAACCAGTTGTAACAGTTAAGGTCCTGGTGCATTGGGCTGATAGCATGCAGTGCGGTGCAGAGCCGACGCATTTCTGAAATGTGATTGGCTCACGTGACCTGTGACGACAGTGCCAATGTGCAGAGCAGTGCAGTGCTAAGTTTGCCTACTTTTAACTCTGAGTCGGCAGCTGATCAAAAGCCAATCAGCAGGGTGATCGTTATTCGCTATTAATAAATATGTCACTATGAACAAGCCAATGAAATGTGAGATGAATGTGCGTAGGTGCAAGGAAAGGTGGGAAAACCAGTATTTTATTTACATGGTAAATAAAAACTGTAGTAGTAATTGGGTTAACAGTAAAAATATATAGGCATTATTTTAAATGTCTAATGAATAATGTTAAAATTTATTAGTAGATGCAGTACGCCAAGGCCCTTTTTATATAATACAAAAGATAAATATTATATAAACAATAAAATATCTAGGCTTCAATCGGGAAACAAACGAGTGAACGACAAAAAAGTGATCGCTTTGATATATTGGACCTACACTCGTCAGCAGAGGATCAGCAGTCACTCTGCTCACATCAACCTTTACACTGCAGTGGAATTGACATTATTGAATGACAAATCACCTACTGGGATTACAGATTTAAGTCCAGAAGGTTTTTGTTTAATTCTGTTGTCTGGTGATGTAATTTCAAGACATAAACTACTGTCTGATGCAGAATAGTCATGCTTCAGCTAACTTGTGCAGAATATTGTACTGGTGTATTTCCCTGAGCTCGAAGTCATGCTGAAGTTCACCACTCGATATCCTCCCAAGTGCAATGTTTTCAAACTTGCATGAACGTTACATCATCAGTATCTGCAATGAAACATGAACTGCAATAACAACTACCTTGAATGTTAAATGGCTGCACCAAGTTGTTTGTAGTAGTATCAACTAGGAAATATAAAATATAAGTCATTTAATGCAATCAAAGATAGCAAGTCTCTAGCACAATTCCTTGCTTTGCCTGCCAGCATACTTCACACCTGAAACACATCATAAAGATAAATAAATTTCATTGCAATTCATTTTAACAAACAATTCTTATTTAGACAATGCTAACTTGATGACAATTTGCTTATTACAAAGTATTAATTAATATATGCTACACATGCACAGCATGTGTGCTTGTACCATTACACTGGTCAATATTATTTTTTTCACAAGGAAACTGAATAGCGACCCTAGTCCAGTTTTTTATGCTGAATTCAAATATGTAATCTGATTTCTTCCATCAGGCGCAGTTTTTTTGTGACTGTCATTTTCACGTAGTATACTTCTGTATGATTCTACTCGCTCCCTGTGATATACAGGGCGGGTCGTAGGGTACGAGTTACCTCTCTGGCGCAGACTGGGTGCCTTGAATATCGAGGGTTGAAACCTCGGGCAATGTTTTGTCCGCTGTCCTTCTGTGGCCGTAAGGGCAAAGCTTCGTCGGGGGCGAATTTGTTTGGAGCGGGTTGTACTCTTTCTTACCAAGATGACTGTTATCCTCTGCGACGTTGAGTGGTGGGGGGAAGCAATAACTTGGTCTCTCAGTATTTTAATAAAAAAGTCTATATTAGGCAAAAAAATATACACAAACTGTCCGAATCTGTACCCAGCAAGTTGGGAGCCTTAACGGCGGATCAAATACCAAAATGCTCACGGATTTTAACGTGGTGGACGTTAGGCATCGGGGACTCAAAGGCAAGTTGAGTGAGGAATGCTGGTACTTAGCTGTATGTGACTCGGTGCTTTCCCGCGTGTCTTGACTCGGCGGCGACGCCCCTAGACGCCTTTTGCCTTTTCCCACGCATCTCGACTGCCTGTCAAATATTGCATTGTTATAGTAAGCAAATGGCCAGTAGCCAGTATTGAAATTGTAGTGAGCCTGGTTGTGGTTTGCTGCTTTATATTGTTTTTATTTGTAAGTTTTATGAGTTTTATAAACGTTTCAATATGCCAAGAAAGTGTTTAAATCAACCAAGCAATTTCTGCTACGTGTGTGGTGAACTGACCTTCAAGTCTCAGAGACAAAATTTCACACCACTTATGAAAAATGTTATGAGCTTTATCTTGGGTGTAAACTGGTGATTTCAATAAAGACTGGGCTCCAAATATATGCTGTGTATCATGTGTTAGGCTTCTCACTGGATGGAAAAAAGCTACTCATCATATGCCGTTTTCTTGTCCCTATGATTTGGAGGGAACAGACGGACCATTTAACTGACTGTCATTTCTCCTTAACCAACATTAAAGGAATTAATTCCAAAACAAAATATACAGTTTACTATCACAATTTGGCTTCTGCAATGAGACCTGTGCCACATAGTGAAGAGTATCCTGTACCAAAGTGTCCAGATTTCATGACCTTAAGTGAACTCCGAATCCGACCCAGCTCATACTGAAGACGGAAGAAAGGAGAGAAGTGACCCTACATTTGAAGCAAGTAGTTCATCAGAACCTCACCTTTTAACTCAAGAAGATCTTAATGATCTTATACGGGATTTAAATTTGTCCAAACAGTCAGCTGAGCTTTTAAGTTGCAGGCTCAAAGGTGGGAATCTACTCCAAAAAGATAACACGGATATGCATTTATCGTAGTTGCGATAGTGATTTCAATGAATGCTTCTTTAAAGAAGGCCACGTAGTCTTTTGTAATAATGTTTGTTCATTAATGGAGGTTCTTGGACATCAACACCAGCAAGATGAGGGGCGATTGTTCATAGAATCATCGAAAGTTAGTTTGAAGGCTGTACTACTGCATAATGGGAATGAATTACCATCAATACCTGTCGCGCAAGACAGTGATATGAAAGAGACACATGGAAATATGAAGTTGTTAGAAAAAATTAACTCTACTACATATAACTGGAAATTCTGTGGTGATTTGAAGGTTTGCAACTTGGATTCACGAAATTCTGCCTTTTTTTTTTTTTGTGAATGGGACAGCAGGGATAGGAAGTATCACTGCATAAAGAAACAATGGCCTAAACGTGAATCGCTTATTCCTGGCCATCAAAATGTAACAAATTCCCCATTAGTGGATCCCGAAAAGGTGTATTTACCTCCCCAGCATATGAAACTGGGGCTTATAAATTTTTTTAAAAAGCACTAGATAAAAGATCTGCTGCATTTATGTATCTGAAATCTAAATTTCCTCAAATAAGTGATGCAAAATTGAAGGAAGGAATATTTATAGGGCCGCAAATAAGATCACTAATATCGGATGATAAACATTTTGAGGAACTGTTACATCCACCGGAAAAAGCAGCGTGGAAATCATTAAAAAATATCTGTCTTTGGATTTCTTGGCAATAATAAAGAAGAAAACTATAGTGAAATAGTAAGTGATCTTCTGACGTCATACATAGAAATGGGCAGCAACATGTCTTTGAAAATTCACTTCTTGGACTCTCACCTAGACTTATTCCCTGAAAATATTGGGGCTATCTCTGATGAACGTGGTGAGCGTTTTCATCAGCAGATTTCTGCTATGGAAAAGAGGTACCAAGGCAAATTGAGTCCGAATATGCTGGCCGACTACTACTGAACCATAAAGAGAGACATCCCGAACGCAAAATATGGCCGGAAATCATCATATAAAACTTTTTAGGTAAGCGTAAATTAGCTGAATATTTATTATTTAGTGTTTCGTAAGTACTAATTCTTTTAAAATTTTAAACAAGTGCTACAAAAAACCCTGCCTGATGAAAAAAATCTGAGAACATATTTGAACTCAGCATGGTAAAGATACTTAGATTTTGTTTATTAAGCCCTTGAGAAAGAAAAATTTTTTTTTAGTTGACCAGTGTTATTAATGAGCTGAATAATCAACTCAACAAATGAAGACAAGTTAACACATTTACCTTCAGTAGGTATTCTATTAGGATTTTGTACAATAACTTTAAAACTCTGTTCTACTGGGTTTTTAGGTTACACAGTTGTCACAGAACAGCTGAGGGGGACACAATATACTAATATGAGGCAAGCTCCAAATCACTTTGTTATTGATATAGTCCTGAAATACTGAGTCATGCTATAAATGAGGCTTGAATCACCTAACCTTATGAGCAGTAAACTTGCAAGAATATCAGGGCAATGAGAATTTTAGGTTTGTTCTTGGTTCTGTCAGATTCGGTGTAATGTTCATTTCTTTCAGTCCCAGCCTAATTTTATCACAATTTCATGTCTATCCATGGTTTCTCCGAGTTGAGCAAACATATACTAACTATTTTTAGTTTTCTTCAGTAGTGGCCTACAGGAAGATTAGGAAGAAGCAAGATTGACCCCCTCCCAACTCCCTACACCATCCCAATTTGTAGTTACGGAGGTTTCCGTCCTCAGCTTATTTAATGGGCGCACTGAGTTTCCCCAGCAAGCCCGGTACCCAAGAATTTTACTCCCTCCCCTTCCTCTGCTTGCACATGAAAATAAGAGGGAGACAGCTCTGCCTAGGTAAGTGGCTCTACTTTTATTACAAAATTTTGAAAAAGCAGGTTAAGGAAATAACCTGGTTAAGGAATATAATTCCCCGGCCAGGTTTGGTAAAATAAAAGTCGAATCTAGTCCCAAATAATAATAATAATAATAATACTGTGACTCTGAAAAACATGAAGTCTAAAATGTTGGTGAGGTTGAAAATAATGGTCATAAGTAAAACTGCAGTTAATAGTTAAAGAAAAGGGCTATAACTGAACAATAATTAGATATACAATAAATAAGTCGTCGCGGTTTTGAATTCTAGCATAGCTGGCGACGCGGTGATAGAGAAGGGGATGGGGGAGAGATGTGTGCGCAGCGATAGCTGAAGGCAGAGTGACGCGAGATTCGCTAACTCGCTAAAATTAAGGGGCCCGCTTCCCTAACAAAACATTTTACTCGTGGATTTTTGTGGGTCAGTATGCTTAGGCCTATTGGTCTCTACACTTACCAGAGAATTTAATGAACTTGGTGAAATGAATAGACATGGTATTATGATTCATAAGTGATGTGATAATGCGGTGCTTGGCAGACGGGGATCCCCTCCTCACCCTCCTCAAAACCGCATCATCCTGCAGTATGCCGTGGCCGCGAAGTGGGGAGGAGGTTGTAGCCACTGGATCCTCCACCCAACCCCCAAACGCCATTTCTGACGTCGTGAGCGGCTAGGCTTTTGGTTTCCATTCAGAAGAATGCAGTATTCGTATACCCGCTCCTATGCCGCGCCCTACTCCAGGTTTCCCCCTCCTGTAGAGACCACAGTAGGACTTTACCCATTAGGCCCTCGTGAGAAGGGAGGGTGGTGGAATCGGACTTACGGGGTGTGACCCACGCCAGCTGGTCATTTAAGTAGGCTTGCGGAGGTTTAATCTCGCGCCATAGGCCAATAACTGCAGCTGAGGCGCGACAAGGAGAGAGATGCTACTAGTTTGCATTTCTCCGGGCCTTCCTAGGATGTGGATGGATCTCTTGTACGTGGAATGTAATCTCTAAAATGTTGTAAACCAGATTTGATTGAAATTTAATTAATGTAATGATGTCAGCGTTCACTAGTCTCCTGGCATTGTATGGCAGAGACAGAGCCAGCAGAAAATATGCCGGGATGCATGTATCCATTCACAAAAATCATTTTTAAAAAATTTCCACTCATTCTTATCTATATACACATACTCATACATACACACATTAAATCAAGGGATTATAAGAAGACTTGGTTATTAATAAAGTCGACTTAGTATAATATACACCCAAGAGCAAAAAAAACTGGTACACCTGCCTAATTTCGTGTAGGGCCCCCGCGAGCACGCAGAAGTGCCGCAAGATGACGTGGCATTGACTCGACTAATATCTGAAGGAATGCAGGACCACCATGAATCCTGCAGGGCAGTCCATAAATCCATAGGAGTGCGAGGCGGTGGAAACCTCTTCTGAACAGCATGTCGCAAGGCAGCCCAGATATGCTCAATAATGTTCATGTCTTTTGATTTAGGAGGCCAATGGAAGTGTCTAAAGTCAGAAGAGTGTTCCTGGAGCCACTTGGTAGCAACTCTCGACGTGTAGGGTGTCGCATTGTCCTGCTGGAATTGTCCACATCCATTGGAATGCACAATGGACATGAATGGGTGCAGGTGATCGAAAAGGATGCTTACGTATCTGTCACCTGTCAGAGTCATATCTAGAAGTATCAGGGGTCCCATTTCACGCCAACTGCACACGCCCCATACCATGACAAAGCCTCCACCAGCTTGAACAGTCCCCTGTTGACATGTAGGGTCCATGTATTCATGAAGATGTCTCCATACCCGTACACGCCCATCCGCCCGATACAATTGGAAACGAGACTCATCAGACCAGGCAACATGTTTCCAGTCATCAACAGTCCAATGGNCGCCCGATACAATTGGAAACGAGACTCATCAGACCAGGCAACATGTTTCCAGTCATCAACAGTCCAATGGCGGTGTAGGCGGCCCCAGACGAGGCGTAAAGCTTTGTGTCGTGCAGTCAACAATGGTACATGAGTAAGCCTTCGACTCCGAAAGCCCATTCAAAGATGGTCCGTTGAATAGTTCGCACGTTGACACAGCATTGAAATCGCCGCAAATTTGAGAAAGGGTTGCACGTCTGTCACGTTTAATGATTCTTGTCAGTCGTCGTTGGTCCTGTTCGTTCACGATCTTTTTCCAGCCGCAGCGATTTCAAAGAATTGATGTTTTACCGTATTCCCGATAAAGTGCCATGTGAGCACTTTACCAGCATGCGCTTTTAGGTTTAAAAATCGCTACCTCAGAGATGCTATGTCGCATCTCTCGTGCGCCGACTATAACACCACATTCAAACTCACTTAAATCTTGATAACCTGCCATTGTAGCAGCAGTAACCGATCTAGCAACTTTTCCAGACGCTAGTTGTCTTATATAGGCGCTGCTGATCGCATCGTGTTACTCTGATTGGTTCTATACCTCTGTTATTTGCATACACATGCCTATACCATATTTTCGGCTCTCCAGTGTACATATTATGAATAAGATCGAGATAATATAGTGAATTATAATATAATATTGAAATAACAAAGTAAATTTAAATAATATAATAAGATCAGAAAAGCATAATCCGGATAACGTACTAAATTTAAATAATATACTATCTATACATACTTACGGCCAACTTGGGCTATGTCCTGGCTAGTTACAAATTACTATTAACAGGTTGAGTATCACTGTAAACAGGTTGGAGGGAGGATGAGAACTTTCGGTTTATTGCGCCTCAACACCAGCCTTTCATCGTAGTACGCCAACTCACGAACCAGGGGGTTTTCTAGTTTCGGGATAGTTTTGTAGAGTTCTGTGGCCAGCTTGCACATGTGATGTTCAAAGTCTCCACTTTAAGCTCTTTGTGCAGCTGGTCATTTCGTGTGTACCTGGGTTAGTTCGTAACCACACGAAGGATTCTGTTCTGGAAGCCCTGAAGTTTCTAGAGGTGACAGCGAGCTGCTGTCTCTCCCAGACTGAAGAGGCATAGGTGAGGATGGGCGAATGAGAGATTGATAAATGTTTACACCGTTTCGGGTGCGGTTTGAACTTTGGCGATTAAGGAGTGGAAACAGNGGCGAATGAGAGATTGATAAATGTTTACACCGTTTCGGGTGCGGTTTGAACTTTGGCGATTAAGGAGTGGAAACAGCTGCCTTAGTCGGGAATTGTCTTTGGCAAGCTGAGTATAAATGTGATACCTCCAGAGAAGCCTCCTATCCATGATTACACCCAGGTACTTGACCTTGTTGCAGTATTCTATTTCCTGGCCACATAAATGTAGCTTCGTGGGTGGGTTCTCTCGTATAGTGCTGAACTCTATAGCTTCTGTCTTGGCTGCATTTGCTTTAATNGGCGAATGAGAGATTGATAAATGTTTACACCGTTTCGGGTGCGGTTTGAACTTTGGCGATTAAGGAGTGGAAACAGTTGCCTTAGTCGGGAATTGTCTTTGGCAAGCTGAGTATAAATGTGATACCTCCAGAGAAGCCTCCTATCCATGATTACACCCAGGTACTTGACCTTGTTGCAGTATTCTATTTCCTGGCCACATAGATGTAGCTTCGTGGGTGGGTTCTCTCGTATAGTGCTGAACTCTATAGCTTCTGTCTTGGCTGCATTTGCTTTAATGCACCACTTTGCTAGCCACGGCTCTATGTCCTCCAGGGCGGCCTGCACAGGGCTTAAGGCCCGGTCTCTGCTCATCGACGACGCAAAGACCACAGTGTCATCGGAATAACAGCCGATGTGAGCCTCTGCAGCTCGTGGCATGTCATTAATTTCTACATTGAACATGACCAGACCTAGTATGCTGCCTTGGGGAACTCCTGCTTTAACTCGGCAGACCATGGCTTTTTTTACCATCGAGACTGACATTAAATGTGCAGGATAATAGGTAGGATGAAATGAAGCAGATGGTGTAGGGGGGAAAGTGATACTCGTGAATCTTGTAAAGTAGACCAGGATAATAGACCCCTGTCGAACGTCTTTTCTATGTCTAGAAGGGTTGTGCGGTACAACACCGCACAACACGATAGTGTTGTGCGGTATTCTATAGACTTTGTGGCTTCCAGAGTGAGCCGGGTGAGCTGATGAACTGTGGAGTGCCCACCCAGACTGTTCTTCACAAAGTATGTGGTGGGATGAAATGTGTGCCAGCACTCTGTCATTTATCACTCACTCCAGTAGTTTGGAGAGAGTGGAGAGCAGACTAATAGGGCGATAGCTGGTGGGTAGTGAGGGTTATTTACCGGGTTTGGGGAAAGTCACTATCCTGGCCTGCTTCCATCTGTCGGGGAAATGGTGATGTCAGATTATGAGAGTGTAATATTGGGCTAAAATGCAAATGAATTCATATGGAATGTGTTTAATGAGGGTGTATTGAATATGATCTTCTCCTGGTGCAGAGTTGCGGCGAGTGGATTTCATGGCTGCCATCACTTCGGCGGCAGTTATATCCAAGGTTTCCTCGGGGTTTTTCTCACCTAATACGTCTGCCAGGGTTTTCTGCATCATGTTTTCATGTTCTCCATCTCCATCGCCTTCATTAGGGCGGAATGTTTCGTCAAGGGCCCTGGCTAGCAAATTCACCTTATCAGCTGGCGTGTAGGCAACCCCCATGGCAAGCGTATGTTGCGGAACTGTCGAGTAGTTCCCCATTAGGTGCCGGGTCATTTTCCACAGTTTGTTGTTAGCTGTCTGAAGAGCAGATACTGAGTTGTCCCGCTGCTGAGCTTTAAAATCACTGACCAGCGCCTCCACTGTATTTTGTGCCTGTTGGTATTTCTCTCTATGGCACAGGTCATGAGTTCGCTGCCACAGCCATTTGTGTATGTTTCTTTGTGTTATGGCCTGTTTAATGTAAGGTGGGAACTGTGTGTTTGTGTTGCTTGGTGTGACTGCTGGGATGTGTTTTTTTGGCTGTGGTGATAATGGCTTGTTCTATGAGAATGGTAGTGTTTTTAATGTGTTCCGGCGTGTTTATAATTTCCATTGTGAGTTTTAGTGTGTCTGCCTTCTGGATTAGTGTTTCTATGTAGGCATCCCATTCGTCTTTCTTATAATTAAATTTGTGTGTGTGTGTGTGTGTGTGTGTGTGTGTGGTGCAAGTTGGGGGTGAGATGCATGGTGAATGTCCATGAAGACTGGTATGTGGTCGCTGGAAAGTGCTTTGTCTGTGTACAGTCTGTACTGGAAATTATTGCCCTTATTCAGGATAATATCCAGTACATCTGGTGCATGACGTGGGTTGTCTGGGATGAATGTTGGTTTGTTTGGTGCATCTGTAATATATATGTGCGTGCTTGCGTGTCTGTGCAGTATTCTGCAATGTGTGTTGGCTCTTCTGGAGTGCCAGTCAGGATGTTTGGCGTTCAAGTCGCCAGCTATTAGCACTCGTGGAGATACTTGCAATGGCCTGTCTATATCGCCTGTGTCTAGTGGTGAAGTTGGAAAGATATATGCGGCTATTATTGTAACTGGCTGATTGTGTATGAAATATATATGGCTATGGCTTCTGTGTGTTGCAGTTGTGGGAGCGCGTGGATGTGGCGTCTTAAGGATCGATGAATGAGAATGGCCACGCCCTCTCCTTGTGTATTTCTGTCTTGTCTGTGAATATTGTAAACTGGTATTGTGTGTTTTTTGTTTGGGTGAAAGTGTATTTCTGTGACGATTTCTATGTTGTCGCGTGTGTTGTGCATGCAGGCAAAAAGCTAGTGTTTTTTGTAACTTAGGCCCCTGGCATTCCAGATGAGAATGCGGTGTGTGTGTTTGTTTGTTGTTGTGCTGCCATTATTGTGTGTTTGTGTTTTGCTTAGTGTGGTGCAGCAGCAGTAGTATTTTTTGTAAAAATAAAGGGGTGGCTAAGAACTGTTGTTGGATTGTTTGTGTTTGGTCTTCCCATTGTGTTATCTGATTAATTTTGAATTCATAAAATGTATTAGTATCTGAGTTAGTGTAGCCAGGTATCTCCTGCATTATCGCATGGTACTCCTGAAATTATAGAAGAACCTATCCTTTGCTTATAGGCAGGGGACCCTGGCATAGTTGTGTAGATGACTGGGTATGTTGAGTGTTAATCTGGTATTTTTTGGTAAGCTCGGTATGTTTTGTGTGCATGTGTGGTTGAGTGTGTGTGCGGGTCGGTTCTTTTTGAGGTGGAGGTTTAAATTTACTGTTACAATATATTTGCGTTTCTACTCACTATATTGTGAGTGTGTCTGATGCTGTGCTGGTGTGTGTTTGCATGTGGGGTTTCATTTGTTGTTCTACTATTTGCATTGGTGGTTTTTCTTGTTGTTTTATTATGTGAATGTTCGGTTTATTTGGTTGTTTTATAACTTGAAAATATAGTTTTTTTTCCATGTTGGACTGCAGTGTTGAGCCGGCTTCTGTTTGTGATATTATCTGTGTCTGTCATGGTTGTGCTGTGTTTGTCTATTGTGTGTAAGTTGGTGCACCAAGCTGTGTTTGCCTTTGTACTCCTGTGTTTGCCTGGTGTGGAGCGCAGGCCGGGATATTGCCCAGCGCAGTTTCACTGGTCACTGGGTGTAAGGCGCCGAGTGTTCTTTCCCACAGAGTGCACAGGTGGGCTTGTCTCGTGTGCAGTCGTGGCAGGAATGATTCCCTCCGCTGCGCACACAGCACTTTGCACACTCACACGGGTGGCTCGTGTGCCCCAGTTTTTGACATCTGAAGCACTGCACTGGGCCTGTGGGTGGAATATAATAGTTCCAGTGTAATTGGAACATGTGTAGGATACGTAGGATGGCCTTGAGGCAGGCCAGGGTGTTTTCGGGGTTCTCCTCCACCTCCAATTCCACCTTATAGAGGCCTAGTTACTGTTTTGAGTGTCGGCTGGTCATTTACTGATCGGAGATTACCTTCACGTGCTGCGCCATCTGATGTTGGATGAGGGCTGCGTCTTCTCCAGCAGGAAGTCCGCCCAGGACGACTCACAAGGGGTGTTTCTCCTTGCAAGCAAACTGGGCGAACTCGATCTTGGACTTCCAAAGCACAGTCTGTGCCCTCCGGAACACCAGTTCGTCAGTCAGTATAACAATGAACTGACCTGATGCTCCTGGGTGTGGTCGCAGCTCGTATTGGAGATCGGTGATCCCAACCTTGGTGAAGATAGAGTGGTGGAGGGAGGCTCGCACCGAGAAAACATGAATTGTTACGCACCTCGGGTAACTTGTCTTGGAGCCACTCGTACTGGGTTGTGGCTGGTTTGGGGCGCTCGTCTGTGCGTTAACTATTGTGATCTGGGTGTGTCTGTCGGCGCCATTTAAAGGCGCGCCCTTATTTGTCGCCTGTCTGGTCTGTTTTGGGGTGGCAGAGGGGAGAGAGCCCCGGCCTGCTTCGAAATTACTCCCACTCCCCTGTAGGACATTGAGAGTTGGGTCTACTTGCAATGGAGTATGAGGTGTTGCAAAAAGGCCTCTCGATGCGCAGACAGACATTTCTGGCGTGTAATCTCCTCCTTCCATCGTTGACGGGGTCTCGGTTGTCAGCAAGCAGGCAGGCGGCGCGACTTGGCGTTGGCATGTGTGGCGTAACCTCTTGGCCCTCTCTGGTCAGCCGCTAGGCCGTCACTGATGTGCACCGCTTTGCATCAATGGAGTAAACTCCTCAGCGTGGGTGTAGTACAAGCCCCATGATAGGTCCTTGTCCATCTAGTTGTCTTTCATTTGTAATGAGGCGGGAAGGAGAAGCTAACCTCCTCCCCCCACCAAAGCCATAAAATTGTGCTCCTCAGCCTAGCTTGCTTGATGTTGGGTTTCCCCAGCAAGCCCAGGTTCCTATTAACATTTAACCTCCCTCTGACTCTGCCTGCACAGAGATTGTGGGAGGAGGTAGAAGTGAGGCTGCAACCTGGTATTGTCCCTTTCGGTATTTTGAATAAGCAGGCTTTCGTTATAGGCTGGACGGGAATTTGTTAAAACCCCCGGCCAGTCTTTGATTTTTTTTTAAAGCTGATTCTAAGTCTGAATAGTCCCGTGAATGTATTCGTGTAATGTCTGGGCAAAGACATTGCCTATATTAGGGGAGATGGTAATGATTGTGATCATGAGATGTTACTTATAAATACTTATATTTATTTTTGTTGGTGTGGATCAGTTTTGTAATTTTAATCATACTCAATCTTTGAGGCTTTGTAAAATACCCGAGGCTTAAAACAGTCTGGAAACGCATTTTGGCAGCATTTTAAAAATTGTTTCTTATAATAACAATAGTTTATTAAAATAAAATAAAATAGCTAAAATAGGAGGCTGTATTTCGTTAAAGAGTTCCCTGCGAGTACATCATGTAAAAGGAGACAGTGTTGCCATCTCTGGTTGGGGAGATAAGGCTCCGCCCCCGGCGAAGAGGTCGGCCAATCAGAACAGGCCCCGCTAGTTCCTACATTTTGTGTGTTAACAGAGTAGAAATTCAGTACGTGTCCGGGCTGCTGAGGGATGAACGTCGTGCTCGTGGGTGCTCCTTCTCCGGGATATGCCCGCCCCATGGGACCAGCGAAGGCCGAGGACTTCTGCGAGTGCGGTGGGACTGCAGCATCTCAGGTGCGGCGATTATTCCGCAACTCTTCGCGTCCCCAGGTGGCGGATAGGGGATCCCCAGGCCCTGGGATGGATGGGAATACTCGAATACCAGCCTGCGGACCAACTGGCCGGTGCGACAGCGCCATCGTGGAGTACGTCGTGGACCTGGGTGGCTCAGTACGAGTTGGCGAAGCGTATCGGTGGGTGGCAGCTCAGCGATCAAGGCGGGGATGGGGATCTCGAGGTGCTGAAACATGCGAAGTGTAGCGAACCTCACTACTGGATTTTGCGGGCTGCTGACTGCGGATGCGTGAAGAATGGCCAAGGAATGCGTCGGACCTTGCAAGCTCCCTGATGTCAACCTCTACTCTTGGGCCAGCTGCATTCGCCCCCAGCCTGGTAGGTCCTGGATGTCCCGCCGAGCCAGAGCTCACCCCGACCGACAGACTATTTTGGTGGAAGAGAGAGTGGGTGGCTCCCCTGCTTGCCTCCCCGCCTCCACCCTAGGTGCGGAGACCCTGATGTCAGCGTGGATGAGAGAAGATGGAGTAGGTGCCATGACTGAGCGGCCCATGTCACCGATGCCCACGATGAGAAGATGGGGGGCCCTGCATTCAACAGCTGCTGTCAATATTATTGTGCAGGCACACCTGCGCAGAAATATTGACAGCAGTCTCCCCTCAAGAGCGCTTTCACCCACAGCCCCGCCTCTTTCTCTTCTATATTTTCAACTCCACATTAAAGAGCATGGAATACACACCTGCTGCCTCCTTTAGCATTTTGTAATGCATGAATAAGTGTTGAACTTCTTTCCTGTCGGGAGGGTTTTTACGGTGTCTTTACACACTCAGGGATGCAGGCATGGCCACAAACCTGGCCATGGCTGCTTTATTCCTCTTTGCCGCGATGCACGCCTCCTTTCCTAAATTCCCTCTCCTGTAGGCATATGGGCTAGGACGCAACTAAGTCCAAACCTACCCCCGGACAACACTTAACACTTAGTAATACGGTAGTTAGTAAAAAAAATAGAAATTCGGTGTTAAACGACATTAAGTGAATGGTTAAGCGAAAAGGGGGGCAGGGCACTCTTGTATTGTTTAAAGTAATATATTAGTTATTTAGTTAATATGTGTTATTGCTGGGGGAGCATCTCGGGAGATCTAAATTACTACTGTAACAAATGGTGTCTAGTGGCAGACTGATCTGCGCAGCTCGAGCGCAAACTAGATTAGTTGAAAGTGGCAATTTTTTTCACATACGGCCGCCATTTTGCATTACTGAGATGCTACTCCTCAGCGAGGAGGAAGTACAAGCTATTGTGAGAGCTCTTGTCCCCCCAGTAGTTTAGCATTTCTAGCACCCAGGTTGGTGACAGCTAGACTGTCCCGCCTGGCTGTTGATCAAACTGTTATTACTGTGGTATGCCAGCAGTCATTTTTGTTGAAGGACTTCTGGGTACCGCCAGGGGACCTGGTACCAATTACTGTTTCCTCTCTTTTCCAGCCTGGTTTGTCCTTTGTGTTAGTGTGCTGGAGCATACAGGCCCGTGATGTGAGGGCGCGGGTTTTTTGCGTTGNGAGGAATGGTTCCCAAAATCCGGAATTTCAAAATTCAGGACTTGTTAATAACCGCCGCGAAGACCGGAGTACTACATTGCGGCTTTGGTTTTGTTAAAGCGGATTCTAAGCCGAAATATTGCAGTTTGTCTGGAAGGTGGCCGAGGAGGCAAGGCCTGCAAAATAACCTTAATAAATAAATAATTTGTATATTTGTTCAGTTGTTTTGATTCTAAGTTGGCGACAATAATAATAATTGTTATTTAGTTTTAATGTTTGTTAAATATATAAATGTAAAATAAATTATATATTAAAATATTTAGTAAAAAAATATGTCGTTTTAGTATATAAATTATATCTTAAATTATGTTGTGTTTAAACTCGTAATGTGTTGTGTGTGTTTGAATTAAATATAATTATTCGGAACCTACTGGAAACATAACGATAGTTAATCCCAATATATAAAGTTTTGTTGAATCTACTGGTATTCGTAATTGTTGTGGTGTTGCGCGAGAGTGCACAGATAGCGCAGGAGTGGGGACGCGCTGGAGCGATGTGTAAGCTGCGCGAGCTGAGGGCCGACAGAGTGGCGCAGTCGCTAAGTCGCTATGTCTTAAAAATACATTATTATCTTGGATTATTGCAGGTTAATATGCTTAGCCTTAAAGGCCTCTGCATTTACCTTGGGAATTTTATGAACTTTGTGAAATGAATGAACATGGTATTATGATTTCATGGGCGATATTGTTTTAGTGTGATGCTTGGCTATCGGGGGTCACCTCCACGCCCTCCCCACACCCACAGTATTCTTCATAACGCTGCGGCCGCGAGGTGGGAAGAAGGCTGTAGCCAGTATAACCTCAACCCCATCCCCCAGACACAATTTCTGGCATCGTGAGCAGTCTGGGTTTAGGCATCCAGTCTGGAGAATTCAGTTTTTCGCATGTCCACTCTCAAACCGCAGCCCGCTGCAGTCTTTTCCCCCTCCTTTAGAGAGGCCGATAGGGTATTACCCCTTAGGCCACCCCAGAAGGGGGGGGGG